>JAOUZG010021542.1:17798-40391 GCA_026289955.1 Argiope argentata
GTGTGTGTGTGTGTGTGTGTGTGTGTGTGTGTGTGTGTGTGTGTGTGCTTGCGTGCGTGTGCGTGTTTGTATTCATCTTGTCTATGGACGGCTCTTGTATTTAAATCATGCAATCCTATACAAATGGCCTGAAATGAATTCATTCAGAAATACAATTAAAACAGTTGTGCAAAATGATATATTCTAAACAACCTTTAACTATTCATTGCGTCTCTTATTTATATCATTACGAATTTTCTCAATTAAAATCAAGTTATTTTGATATAATTTATAATATTTTGAATTCTTCCATTAATTTTATTCGTTATACAAGATTCCAAAGAATCACATTCTAAATTAGGACGGTATGAATTCAAATTACCAATAATGCCCTATTTTCGACCATTCTGAATTAATTAACTTAAAATTTAATAATTATACAATTTATATCCATTATATATTTTAAATCTTCTTGAAACGAATAATTACCATTCAAATGGGACGAAAACTGACTCCGAAATCTGTATTTGTATTTATCTTTACCAATTATCATCGTTAACCAGTAAATAATGGTAGCTAAAAAGATATAATGTCCTTTTTAAACCTAATTATTTGAATTACTGTGTAACTCCCTGTTGAGTTTAAAAAGAAAAAACCGCAATGACATTTTAATTTTACATTATATTTTATTATTTGAAACGTTGCTTTACTTTTATCCTCATTGTAAATCTAAACCCTTCCCAATATATTCTAGACATGTATTCGAACATATCTTTCATATCCCATTAAGAGTTAAATTTCTTTGAACAAGATAGCTTAAAATTATTCACAACCTATGACAATGAAGCTATTTTAAAATCTCATGTTAAAGAAAGCCAGGAAGTGGAACATTAACGTCGGTGGGAAAATAATTAATTGCTCTGAAATGTCTCTGAGGTCTTTTAAAAGCCTGAACTTAATACTGAAATTGTACTTCGAGGTATAAATTTCTTTACTCCTAACTACAAATGAAGTATATTTTAAAAATGTGAAACGTTTATGAAAGCTTATATTTCGAAAAGTTTTTTTAATGACATTTTAAAATAGGAAAAAAATTCTGTATTTGCAGTGCTGTTCCCTCCAGATTAGTAGTTAAAAGCGTATCATAAAATGAGCAAAAATGCAGTTTTTAAAAAAGAGATAAGTTCTTTTTTTTTATCGTATTGTTAAGACGATTCCATAAAATGAAAATGATATCCATAGTTAGTTTAAAAGGTATCTTTTTCTTTGAATTTTTTTGTTTTTGGGTTATTTTTTTATGTTATATGCAGACATTTCTGACGTTGGTTTTAACTGAGAACGTTAGAAATTATCTTTTCTTTCATGGAGAAACCTATGATTATGTTTAAAGCAATTATTCGATGCGGAAACTTTTTTTACTTTATAAATATATTTCTTAATACATTGATTATTTTCTTATGAAATAAATAGAATAAAAATGGTTTTTCACTTAAATACTTACTTGTACACTTAATTCAATTTTTCTCAATCGTTTTAGTTTAATCAAAAATATTATTTATCATCTCTTAGAACATATAAAAATAGCAAATATTCATGAATTTCAGTTTCTGAATCGTTTTAAAAGAAAAAATATAAATTTATAGCATATAACAGAATACAGATAGTTTCAATTGTCACATAAAAATTCGTTAAAGTATTTAAATGTTATAGAAGGTTATTGAACAGCATAACTAATCTTTCAACATCTAAGATTATCTCTTGAGCCTTCGTATCTACTTTAGGCTCTTCGATCAAGTTAGAGTTAGGGTTTAAATGCAGTTTTATTTTCCCAATCTCTCGGATCGAATTTCCGCTTACCACTTATCCATTTCGCTCATCTTCATATCTTCAAATCCTGTATATAGTGCGGGTGTTTTGATATAGCTCACTGGGAAACACTTCAATGGATAGGAGTTTCTTTTTTCTCCATTTGATTAATAATGCTTATATTCTACGATACAATTATATCTGAGATTTTTACATGTTTTTAGACATAATTTGTTATAGGAAAAAAATTAAGACTCGTTAAAATATTCAATAGAGCTCACTTGATTTTTCCCTTATTGTCACATTTCAAATATCTCATAACATTAATTATTAGTTAAAGGATTTTAAAGATAGAATTTATGTGGTATAAAGAAGAAATTCTATTCCTTTATTCTATTTTTTTTTTTAATTTCCTCAAGTACTTTCCACAAGGATATTGGAACTATTAGTTTTATTTATGGTATCTAATATACATAGAAGTAAGTCTTTTGAGAAAAACTTAGACTAATAAAAAAGATCTTCCGAGGAGTTTTTCTAATTTTCATGGCTCCGCTAAGAGACATAAACATAAAATGGAGTGGCTTTTGCTATTTCAGCTCTAATGTATATCGACAAAATTAACTTAACTCAAAGTTTATAAAGTAAGCGCATCATTAGTTTCGTCCCCATATGTGTATTTAAAATACAATTTTAGAGGATATACTCAGCTGTTAATGTTTAAAGATGCAATTATCATGGCTAATAAAGCAATATTTTCTAATTTCTAATTACCACTGTCTTGCTAATTTCTAATGTTTTTAGTTCTTAGACATAAAAAAGTTTGTTTCTTTAATGACTTTATATTTTTTTATAAAAAACAAAAAATTCTGAAATAGAAAAAAAAGTACTTCATTTGAACAATTAACTAAAATACACTTTTTTAATTTCCAATTATTTCAGCATTGCACGCAAAGTATATTTAAATTTCATGTTTATACCGGGTGTCCAAAAAGTTCCCGTACTCCAAATTTAAAAAATCATTTTTCATTATTTTTTTTCAAGTATATTAAATTTTGCCATACGAGTAATGAAACCATGGACAGCTTGAAGCTTTTTTCGGCGATCGACTTATCTCAAAAGAATCTTAGGCCACCTCAATCCCCTGATCTGACCATCCCGGACTCTTTTATGTGTGGGTATTTAAAGGACAAAATTTATGAAGGTGATCTTCAAACAATAGATGATTTGAAAACCGCAATTACCCAAAGGATACAAGAAATCCCTCCTAGCATGTTAAAACGCGTTTCGAAAAACATGCGCAAATGAGTTCAGCTTTGTCTACAAGAAAGGGATGGACATTTTGATTATTTATTGTAAATGTAAGTTCAGTATTTTTTTCCTTAGTTATGTTAAAAGTGCTTTTTATCATTGGCATAAAAATATTTCTTTTTAAACCTATTGTTTTTGTAAAATAAATTCACAAATCATCAGTACGGGAACTTTTTGGATACCCTGTATTATACTATATGATATCTGGTTTCGAAGAAATAATTTTGGAAATATTCTTTGAAATAGCTATCTTGTTTAATTAGTAACAATAGAAGGAATTATATTTATTTACTTATTAACAATGAATACATTTATTGAAATTGAATAATATATAAAGTAGATAATATCATAAATATTTATATTACTATTTTAACTTTATTATTAAAATGTTTTAGAATAGACAATATTTTTTGTATATCTATCCTCAGCGACAACAAATAAATTTGTTGGCTCAGCAAATCCAGAAAATCAAACATACAATCGACCATGTGAAAAAACATAGATTTTCTAGGTTTAATCACTTGAAGTGATTGACTTTCCTCTTAGTTAACGGCCATCGAAAAAGCAAATCCAATTGGATTGCCTTCAAAATAAATGTAATAATTGTATTATGCCTATACCTTCGCGTCAGTTAAAGTAATAAATTGGTAAAATTTCGCAGCAATCTGATAAATTGTAAAATATTCCAAAAAATACAAATAAACAAAAATCCATCTTTATATATTAGATACAAAAAAAAATTCTCTTTAAAAATATTTCAAAAACCTTTTATTTTTAAATAATAGATTGAAACATTATACCACTAATTTGGAAAATATTATCTTTATTTTAGAATGTTCTATTTTTTGGTAATATAGATCTGTTTTCTTTAAACGGGCTTATCTTTAATTTCATTATCATTTCTAGATAGATTAACAAAAAGAATATTTCCATAGTATTACTTTCTTTATAGATAAGACAAATCAATTTTAAGAATAGACAAATCAATATGCATAAATACATAATAAAGCAAACCCTTTGGAAAAAATATTTATGTTTCCATCTACCATAAAAAAGAAAAGATAAAGTTCTCTGAATTGAGTAAATGCACTTTTATTAACGAAACAAAGTAAATTCATAAGGAGTTTCTTATTTTCTCAATGTGTATTATTTAATTTGAAAAGATTCTCGCTAGCAAGAAAATCAATAAACTCCTTTTATTGAACTGGTAATCAATAAAAGTACGTGTCATGTATTTATGATATATTTCTGCCATGTTAAATATTTAGATCAATGGACAAAATTATTTTTATATTTTCGGCTTCGGTTTTTTTTTCATTGGGTTCTTTCATATTTTTTAGATTCCTATTTTTTTCTAGCTCTATAGTACGAAGTATGATTTTTAAATTCATTTCAACTAGTAAAATCAAGAAAATTTTCTCATTGAATAACTCGCATTTCTTTATTCAACATTGTGTATTGGGGAAAAACTAAAACCAAATGAAACAAAACCATTACTATTATTATAAACAAAGAAATATAATGATATTATATGAGAAATTGAATATTGTTTATTATTCAGCTGCTAAATTTTGTTCTCCCAAGGGAAAGTGTTTGTAAAATATTGGAAAAAAACTACATATGCAAAAGAAGAAAAGTATTAGAATGAAAAATAAAAATTATTTATGTGATTAATATGAATAATAATGCATTTTCTAAAACTGGCAATTATAAATTTAACTCATGGCTCATTTATATCTATGAACTGGCAACTAAATATTTACATTTCGCTTTATCTTGGATATATGTCGTTAAGTAACTCAATTTACCAAAAAATCAATTCAAATTATTTCAATATATAAAACAAAATTAATATAGATTGACCTTTAAAAATTATATTCATACATATTATCTTCTATAAACATTAATATTTTACTTTAACTCTTATTGGTTGACTTTTGCTTTCTTTAGAGAATAAGTTTCCTAAATAACTTGATTTGAGAGAGAAAACTGAATTATCATAATAACTAAAAATAACAAATTCAGGCTAATATTGATTAATATTGAATAAATATACTTGTGAAAAGGTTTATCTGTGTTCTGGTTGTGATTTATAAAATAAATTTCCCTCGTGATTTTACTTCACAAATTTGTTTTCATTTTGTAAAGTCAAATCAATATAAACAACGCATTCGTTTATTTTATGATACAAAACTAGATATATCTGAAATAATTTAATTTAAAATATTTGCTGTAAATAAATAAGCAAGTCATAAATTTATAATATATCTGATGCTATCAATTCCTGTGCTGATAAAACTGAAATTTGGTTTAATCATTGTATTTTAATTTTTCCTATCAAATTTATGCGAAATATAGATTTACAGTCAAAGAAATGAAATATAAATTTAGCATTTTTGATTAAATCTATTCTATGATATTTGCAATAAATTTACAAGTACCTCAGAAATAGAATATATATTTTGTAAACTTTTTCTATGGTCTATTGAATACAAAATATGATTTATAAATGCAATTTCAATCAAGAAATTGCTCTCAAATTTCATTTATTTTAGCCATTACGGCTTTGAGTTATTTTCTTTACATGTACTCGAAAATACAAAATGGCAGATCCTCAATCTTTTGGCAGATTTGATTAAAAGTTTGAAGACATTTTCGACGATCTAAAATTTAATATCTGAAATTTCATATTTTGTATATGTCTTATTTCAGGAATATCAAATTTCCACTGTGTAGATGTCGCTCAAAATTTTACACAAGTTTACGAATTTTGTTTCATTCTCATAGACAAAATTTCATCAATCCAACTCAAAACTATTTAGAATTACCATGTTCTCATATAAATAGATATAATTCCAAAAATGTGCTTTTTAGCCTTATTGAAGTCTAAAATGCGGAAAATCATCAAGATTTTCAGTTTTACATTTATTTTATAACTATATATTTTGCATACAAGAAGGTTGAAACCTGCAATTAAAACAGAATTTGTCTAATATACGATAGGATGGAGATCATTTTTAAAAGACTTGAGGTAAATTCACTTAAATGATAATCTTATTCTGTTGTTTTTTGCGTTCATAAATAAATACACTTATTTCAATATTTTTTATAATAATTTTTTTTGTATTTAAATATATATACATAAAGTCATATTAAAATTAAATTCACCTTTTAGCGTCTGCTTCTTTTTATTTTGAAATTCATGTTTTTTATGTGCACATTTTACAATGGAATAATGAAAAAACAAAATTTCAGTTAGAACTCTTATCTTATTTATAAGATTGAGTAATTACTATGCTCCAAATTTCCAATGTATTGTATTTCCAAAATTAATATTAATACCTAATTCTAACACACAAAAAATATCATAGAACTCTCAACTTTGTAGCAAATTAGTGGTTATATAACTTAGAATAAAATAAATATATTTGAAAAATTCAATATTTTGATTGAAAATTTGAAAATTTCGGAAGCAGACAACGTAAGTGTGTAAAGTAGATATAGATGAGTTAAGCATTAAATACAGCAAAAAAAATATGATAATAAAAGATCTTTATTAAGACGCAGAAATTTTATTAATGAAAACTCCGTGTTGTTCACAAATAAATAATTTTATCTGTGAATATGAGGAGTTCTTTTTTCTATTTCCAATATTGATTTCATAAGCAAAATGAAAATTCTCGAAATATTTCTCTTGGAAAATGAGAAAATTTAGATGAGTTGTTTTTTTGTAGTAGTAGTAGTAGTAGTATATATAGGGTAGAGATGAAATAAATTTTTTCATATACAAATGTGTTTTTTAAATGCCGATCTATTGTCTTACACACGTTGGTAAGAATGATTCATAAATAAAAAGTTATTATTTGTTAATTAATAAATACGTTGTTAATTTCGTGCGACATGCCATACAGTTTTATGCGTATATTTTTTATCACAGAAATTCTATGGAAATTTCAATATTCATTTTTAAAGCGCTTATTATAATCATTAAATTTAATGTTTTTGTTCCGACTTTGAAGCAAATCTGTGAGTTTTCCTATTATTTTTATTGAATTTTTCCCCAGAAATTCCCTTTGTTTTCTGCTGTGTGTGTGTATAGAATTTGATTGATTCTGTCATTAATTTCAAATATGAATAACTCGAAATTAGGCAAATAATTTTATAAATACTCTTTATATACATATTTAAGGTAAAAGAAACGTCAGAATTACTTTCTTCAGAATTATCAATAAAAAATTTATTAGGAAAAGAGGTTGATTATGTTAAACTGAAAATATTGATCGTAAGCTTATATGTTTATATAGAAACTAAAATTCATTTTTAAAAAATGATTTTTTTCTCTATATTTTGAAATATTATAGGATCATCTTTTTATTCTAATTTACAAAATAAGCAATCGTAAGTATACAATAAAAAGTTCAAATCATCATTCTATTTTTAAAATTGTCTTATGATGAAAAAGTTATCAAAATCTTTTTTTAAAAATCTCTACTTCTTTTTGATGCATAAATATTAATTTAAAAGCATCAAATATTGATATAATTAATTAGGAAAGTAACATTTCATTGAGTCTCATGATATTAATTATTTAAATTCCATTTTTCAAATGAAATATACTTTGAAATAAAGGCTCAAGTATGAAGATTTAAATATAATTTTTATTTCTAAATATAAAAATGCGATCGTTCGTTTGCAAGTAATAAGACTTTTTTATTTCGATTATGTGAAATAAGCATCACTGAAAGTTATATGATTTTTTTAACTTAGAATATGTCGAATAATCTTTATTTATTAAACAAAAAATTATTATAATTCACTTGCTAATTAATTCACATAATAGGAGTTGTTTCTATATTCAAATAAATTAATTTCACGTTTTAAGCATAAATTTTATTCCATTTGTTTATGTAAAAATTATACTTCTTTTGGTTCATAAGGTTTTTTGGTTCTAATTAGGTTTAAGCTTTTGAAAATTTATAGAATGTGGTTGCTTAATGTTTAGATATTAATTAGAAACTAATGTTCTTCACATACGTTTAGAAAAATAAAAGTCAGAAAATAAAGCTCTGAAAAATAAAAGGATGAAATAAGATTTTAGTTTAATTCTATGAAATTCTATGTTTCGTGTTTTTAAAACAGACAGAATTGGGATAGAATTTAAATTAAAACATTATGCGTTAATTAGAATTTTACAATCATAATTCAGGTCACTGTTGTAAAATGATTGAGTTGATAATTTGATGTTTGGCAGCATAGCAAACATTTCGGCATAAATTTAAAAACTAAGTCTCAGAAAAATATTTAGAAACCACAGTAAGTTTATGTATAATAATTTCTTTCTAGTGAATAAACTAAGCTTCATCGGTTTTCATTTTCTAAAAAAATCTCTTTTGAATCGGATGAGTAAATGGAGATATAAAAATCCACCAAATCGGGCCATTTTAATTTTAATAAACACAAATTAATTCATAAAAATCATTTTTAAATACAATATTTATTCATTTGAAATTGAAGCTAATAAGATAAAAACGAAGAAATGAAACTGATAATTGCTTCATTACGTTTATAGTATATCAAAGTTAAAAGAAAAATATTTAGAAAAATGCCTCATTAACTTCAACAATTGCTATAAAGAAAACTGTAATTTAGAATTAGTTAATGATGCTCTTTAACTTGGGTCATTAATTTTCAATCTCTATTTCACAAATTTGTATGATGCGTTAGATGATAACAAGAATGGTTTACTTTTGAGAATGATTTTCAGTGTTGTTGAAAGCAAGATTAAACATAATCAATCACGATTTACAACTGTTAGTTTCATTAAAACCGAAACTTGTTTTAAATAATAATATGCTAATTAGATGATAAAAATAGAAATGATTGTAATGAAAATTAATGGTTATAACGACCTAATTACAACATAAAAAGCTTCATTAAATTTCTTCAATATTATTAACACTAGGGGAAATTATTTTATGAAAGAAAGAAATAAATTCAAATATTCTTACATTGATAGTTAACAAAAATTTGGGAGTATCCCAAAGTATCCCAAATCTTGTATGCAGGAAAATAATGTATACCATAAAATAACTGTAGGGAGATATCTATAATTAAAACTAATGAAAAGGGTAATTAATACCAAAGTAAAGGTACCGAATTACCCTTTAGATAGCAAGTTACCTAAAAGGTAATTAATTCTGTAAGAAAGATAACTATAAATGAAATCAAAATGTTCCAAACAAACTTCAGACTTGTGAACTATTAATAAAAGCAAATTATTAAAGGTTTATTTTCCGAAAGCTTCTTACTGAATATCATTCGCATCTCAGTAAGTTATTTTTTAATATCAAACAAATTTTAAATGAAAAATTAAAATTAGGAATACTTTATCATTTCAAAAGGGTTAAATTCTCACTTCTCAATTTTTTCATAGGGTTTAAAAGAAAACGTTTTAATACCTTTACCACTACGAGTATGAAATTCAGTAACAACCCGTATTTTTTTTCTTGCAAACCCCTTCAAACAAAAGGTTATTTTATGAACAGTTTATATATAATATTTGTTAATAAATGCTTCTTATTTCCAAATTTTAAATAAGAAAATTTTTTCACCTTGAGGCATGGTGCTTTTTTGCATTTTTAAAATTCATATTAAACTTTCTGATAGAATAAGAATTTTACCGATAGTTTTTTTATCAAAATATGCCATTATTTTACTAAACCTTTAAGAATGATAAAACTTTATCCAAAAGCATAAGTGGATGCATTTTTCAATTTTCAACATAAGTTCCCAAAAACATAATAATTAATTTTCTGGCAAAAGGGATATTCAATTTTTAAGGTTGTTTACACATTTCTCATTTTTCTTCATCTGAGTCTAGTTAGGGAAGGCAAAAAATATAAAAATTTTACAGGCTTGTAGGAAATATAATATTGTTTCTATATGCTTTTGTTTGATACTTCTCTATATATGCTTTTTGTTACCAATGAAAAGTCGAAAGGAGCCTCTCTTGTTTTTGAATTAGTGCCAACTAGGCCCAAGAGTACGACTTAGTTACACACTCACCACATTTGCTTGCTCAGCCCCTTTTTACGGGGGGTAGCACATTCACACATCTCACAGATAGCACACAGAAGGACAACCATGCCTAAACCGGGACTCGAACCCGGCACTCCTAGAAAACGAGGAAGAAGCGTTACCTCTGTGCCAGACAGCCGGCTTTTTATTTTATGATGTTTGTATGAGAATAGTGTAATCGTTTGTATTAATCCAAAAAAATTGTAGCTGTGCTTTCTTCGGCTTCCTTGGAACTGCCGAGGCCAAGCAATAAAATTTCTTTTTTGAGATTAAAGACCTCCAATTCGAGATTCAGATCCACTTAAGATTACTCTTATAAGTAGATCCAGAGTACATGAAACCTGATTTTGTTGGTCAAGCATATTTACGCTGATATAGTACTAAAGTAAAGAAGGATATATCTACTTAGGTGTTGTCCTTATTATCTGACAGTCATTAAAAATTACAGTATTTCAAAATACAATCTTAATATAGTCCTTATGGATGGTAATAAGTTTTTTTTTCCTTTTTCAACACTCACGTTTGTTTTAATCAATTTGCTTTGGTTCTCATTCATTGCTGTCTCTTTATTTGTTTGCTTTATACAAATTTCGCGATCAATTTATCCTCCTTTTCATAGTTACAAAATCAAATATGAAGGACGACTTATAACCTATTTTTATTTAAATTAGAATTTGGTAAAATATCAAAATTGCTATTGAAATGAATTGAATTTCTTCAGAAGAAACTAAATGACAATGGACATTTCACAACTTGATACACTGCTAATTTTTAATTTATAAAAGGTTAGAAGTATTTTAAATATCTTTTCTTACTGTAAATTAATTACATAATATAAATTTCTATACATTAAATATAACAACTAATAAAAACGTTATAATCCTATTCATTATTATTTGCTCAAAGTTTTGAAATTTATACTTATTAATTTTATTTACAATATTTTTTTAAAAAAATTATATTATGATTAATTATAAGGAAATCAAAATCATCCAGAATAAATAGTTTTACAAAATCTTGCTAATTAAATTATCGGTTAAAGTTTCAAATTGTTCAACAATAATATATATGTATTTACAATAATATCTAATATCAATAACATAAGATTGTTTATTAGTTTATGTTATTTTTAAATTATTTTTCTTTTCAACAATTTTTGTTTAGTCCCTTAAATTCTCTTGTGATTGAGTCTTCATATGAGTTTGAAAGGAAACTAATGGATATGACAATTACATTCATATTTATTCTTTGATCATGCTATTTTGACAAACCAATTGTTAACTTATGAATGAAAATTTCTTTGTGAAGCAAGTTTTATCAAAAGAATTATTTGAGTGAATTATAATCTCCTGTGTGTCAAACTCTTTTTTTGTGTGGACATTTAGTCTAGCTTGATACACAGTAAAAGTAATCAATCATTGAAAAAGAGATGAAGATGAAGGTTCAGCTTGTGCTTTTCTTTTCTTTGAATATTTTTGAATGAAGTTATCAATAATATTATAAAAAGCAATTTTAGCCACTCATCGAAGAAAATTTATTACATCTGAATAAACGAAAGAATTGAACGGTCAGTATTGCTGTATACATCATCATCATCACGCATCATTAATCATTCAGTTAATTAACTTTTGTGAATATCTCCATCATTAATTGCTAATTGAACCCTAGCAAAGATTAATATTTTCGAACTTGGAAAAGTTCAGAAACTTTTAAGTAGAATAACTAACTTTTAACTTCAAACTACTAGCCAATTTCGATTTTTCTTATTTCTTCGAAATTTATGGTTTGAAATTTGATATATATGAAATTAAACATCGCAAATTAACAAACGGCAAGAATTTAAATTCTAATAACTGTATATTAATGCAAACCTCCATTAACAGAATGAATTATATGTATAATGAGTAAGTTTTAGAAAATATTAATAGCTTTTTTTGTTTTATAGTTTATAAAAATTGTCAAAAAGTGTTTAAAATGTTTTGGACACATCATGTTTCAAAAGTGATTAAGTGCATGTCAAATTTAACGCAAATGCTTTTAATTTTATGACATCCTTGTCATTATCCAAAACACTCAGGCGTCTTATTTAAATACTAACTACAGCCATCTTGGACTGATGCCATAATATAGAATTAAAAGATTGCATTTTAATAACACATTTTTAGAGAGTGAATTCCATTCTGGTGAGATCTTAAAAGTTCATTTATGGATTTATTGGTGCTTCCAATTGCACTAACTGTTTCTTTTTAGAATGGAGGGAAAGTATGAAATTCAGGGAAAAGAGAAGGATAAAGATGCATTTATGTTATAGCTTTTTAAATATATATATATATATAAATCGATCTTTTAAAAATAAGCGTCGCTGTTTTATTTTAATCGTGCTCCTATCCCTACACTTTTCAGATTTAAACTATTAAGTCCAAAAAATAGATTGGAAGATGTTTCTGGAGAATTTGGAGGTGCAAATCATTATTTCATCATGTGAGAGCATTATGTTGTTTTAGTTTTAGGTTTTCGAAGCCTCAAAATTCGTAGGCAACAAATTGATGATTTATCGCTTTTGAGTCATCAATTTTCAGTTTGTAGATTCATAAAAAATGTTAAGGATAGTTGTTACATTTGGCGACATATCGCCAACAGAAAGTTACAACTTGAAACGAACATTTGCCATGTACCCAATTCTCTAAATATCGACACGTATGTATTCTAATAGTCACATGATTATTTTAAACTTGTTTAAGTTTGCTATTGACATAAAATAAGTAGCACAAACAATGCCTTAAAATTAATAATGTTCACACATAATAACATAAAATTTGAGATAAATGTTTTCATTTTTTAAAAAAATTTTTATTATTAAAAACGCCTAAGGAATGAAAAAAAGATGTAGATTTTGTCAGTGTTTCTGGATATTCATTGTTATGAATTTCTGCTTTTATTTTTTCTTACATAAAGCATACAAAGATAACATATTGTAATCGTCAAAAAAAATTCAAACATAATTTCGACGTATCTTTACACTTCAGACCACTCTAAATCTACAAAAACATATTTTTTGGAATTATTTCTTAAGTCTGTTAGCAAACAAGAAAACCCAGAGTTTCTTTGAGAACCCAATTTGAGGATTTCTTTCAAATTATGCACGAAATTATTTGGAGTCTCTGCCTTACTGTTCGTGGATAAATAAATATGATAACTTCAAAACGGGAAACTAATAAAAATTTATTTTCGAGATATTCGTTTCTGCTTTTTTTTTTCTTAATATACAGAGATAAAATATAAATTCGACACCACAAAAATGCAGTGACTTAATTTTTTTAAAAAATTGCTATTAAACCTGCAACAATTGTAGTTATATGGCAAATTTTAATTTCAAAGGAAAATTTATAAAGGACATGATTATAATTTTCAATATTTTTTGGACAAAAATACTGTAGCAATATTAAAAACATTAAAGTATGATATTTAAAGGAAAATGTATTTGTACGCTGAAGAATTTTTTTCATTATTAATTTAGATATAGATATTTTCCATAACTTTTTTTCATACTAGAAAATAATGAAAATGAAAAATGTCATTATTATATCTTTATAATTTTTTCCGTTTTAAGTAATAATGCATTAAGAAACCATTTTTAATTCAAACAAAACATTGCAACAGAATCTTGAATTATTTGGAGATTTTCAAATTTCAATACATGACAGAAAAGAATCACTTCATTCAAATATACTTTAATACTATTTAATTTCTTGCCTTTTGACTGTCACATAAAAAAATCAGTTATTTGGTTTATGTCACGTTTGGTTTATACATTTTGCTTATTTTATTCAAAGATTTTTTGACTAAAACTCTCAGGAAAATAACTCCTATCTCTACCTTTATACTATTATCTGTAAAGCAAGATAAGAAACATGATACTTAATCAAAGTGTAGTCGTCCTATTAAACAATACAAGAACTCACATTAAAATTAAATTAATTAAAATTAAATTACTTAATACACGCTAAATTTAGAGAACGATAATTTTTAGAATAGGACTGATTTAAAATGAAATAAATATAAGGCATAGTAAAAATTTATATAAAAAAATAATCTTACTCCCATTTTTAAAATATCATTATTATTAATTCAATAATGAATAAATAATAAAAAATTGAATAAAATGAAATAAATAATCACAAAATAATTCAATTCAATGTGATTTTTAATGATGTTTAATTATACAAACGGAACGCATTTCTAAATCTTTATTAATAGGCATGAACATCAGATAAGAAAAATATTCCACATGAAGTAAGGAATTATATTTTATAAAGTTTTAATAGATAAATGTTTTAAGTAATTATGAATTTTTAATTTTTATATAGTGTCTCGGTTCTTTGAGTAATATATAAGAATTATTTTTGAAACATTAACTATTATAATTCATTAAAGTTCCATTCTTTTGCTACTGAAACTGAAAATTATGAAAATTTGATTATTACCATTTTAAAAAGACGCTCTGTTTTGAGACGTTTCCATTCATTATTTTTGAGAAGTTAATAATGGCAGATATTAAAATTTCCCTGTGCATAATTGGTCTTAAATGATAAAATTATTAGTTGTCTAAAGTCATTGATATTCTTCTTAATTCGGCATGTTAGGTGTCTACAAAAACAATTTATTATATTTATCAGTTGAATTTTAATTGCTTCCCTTTAAAAAATTAGGAAAGAATGATAAAAAAACAAAAGTAATGCGTAATCTACTACTACTAATGCATACTTCTAAAATAGTTCGAGTTATATGACCAAAATTTGAAGCATATTAATATTCCGCTAAAGGCGCTATAAAGATATCAAATTATATTTTAACGATTGTAGCGATCATTAATTCCAGCTAAGCAGCTGATCGTGAAAAGATGCTAATTAAGAATAAAATCCTTTGATGATAAATACAATGGTAATCTATAATAGTTTTACAGATAATAAGAAATAGTTATTACTTCTTTTTTAATTAAATCTATTCTTATATCTTACTAGAAGAAAATTAATAATCATCTTAACAATTTATCATAATATAGTATACAATAGGTGAATAAATAATCACAAAATATTTATTTATTAAAAAAGAAAATCAGAAATGGTATTATAGTCCCATAAATCGGTTGTATTTAAACAAATGGGATTCATAAATTATTTATAATAAGATATATTCGTAACGATTTTCGAATAAACCACAGAATCCGAAATGATTGAAACAGCAATCAGGGTTCAGCCTGAAACAATTTCGAATAATTTGATTACAATGCATCCAATAAAAGCAATTACACAGTTCACAGAAATCTGTCTAGACAAGTGTCTAGGACAAGTGGAGACAAAGAAACTGAAAGAGATCAATGGTCTTTATTTTTCAGCTGAATCTAACTATGGTTGATTTTTCTTTAAGAATAATAGTTCTTGTTCCAGCAAAATATTTAATTTAACAGCTGAATTTCTTCTTTGCCTCATCCCTATTTAAAAGTCAAATAATATAAAATGCTGATATGATTTCAAATCAATAAAAATTAAAAATAAATAATATTTTTACTTTGCATTGCATATAAACGAATTTATTTAACCCACGAATGGAAAATTTTATGACTCTCCTTGAAAGACTTCTTGAAATCTAAATTGTTCAAATATGTGTACTTATAAATGGAGGAAAACTGCAAAATTTATTACAATTATTCATAGTTTTAAAAACTATAATTCAAAAAGTATATTCTGCTTTAAAAGGAGCCCCGAGAAGGAAATGAGTAAATATACAGTTTACAGTGAACACAATATACAGCATGCAGTGAATATTTTTTTGTTAATAATATCTGTGAAAAGCGTAGAGGGCACTGTATATAGAGTATTCAGTTTAATCGAGAACCAAAAATTTATTTCTGCACCATTACAGTGGCGTATAATATAATTCTTTTTCAAATGAGTACTTTTAATTCCTTTAATTTTAAAGAATTGTAATTCTTTTTTAAAGAATATTTTTAATGAAATTAATAATTGTTTTTATGTTTATTCAGTTATTAAATGTGCCACTTAAAAATAAGAGAATCTGTTTTTTATACAATTTATCCTTTTGACCTAACAATTAAATTTGAGAACGTGTGGAAAAGGCAACTGATTTGTGGCTAAAATTGGCTGAGCTATAAACCTCTGAACATCATTATTTTAGACGATATTAAAAACTTTAATTGGCTCCATTAAGTAAAACTCGCCAAATGAGGTAAGGTAAATTCCCCGAGATTGTTTTTGATGAACATTTCATGACTCAGTCACTTTTGATCTTGAACAGCAGCAACAAAGTGAAACTTTTATTGTTTAAAATAATTATACCCAAAATAAATTTCCAAATATTATTATATGGCTATTTAAAAATCCGTATTTATTAATTTTTATTAGCACATTTAATTGCTAAACAACATCATATATATATTTACGTCACACAGCAGAATTTTACCAATTATAGGTACCAATATCTAGACATTAGATATTGGGCTAAAAGCAAAGTGGGCATTCGCTGTAAGTTCTACTCAAGTATTGCAACATATCCTTATTTAATCAGGAACATTTTCGAAGTTAACTGTTATACTCCAGATGGCCAATGCAACTACGAAGTTAAAAAATTAATACAATGTCTAAACAGGATACACCAAAGCTTTCCAATGATTCTAGGAACTGTTACAATAACCCTTCCCAATACTGGGGCTTATCAAAACTTTTTTTTTTAATTTCTTGCCTGATGATTGTCAAAATCAGTCTTATTTCCATATTTCTTGGCTGATTATTGGCACCCGATCGTTTTGAAACCACATTTTATGATGCACATAAACACATACAATTAATGGGCATGTTGCTTACCTAAAAGTACTAGTGAATTTTTTATTGAAATAATCATGCTCTCCACCAATCCAGGTAAAAAACCCTGAAATATGAAAGAAAAATTTGTTGACAGTAAAAACAAAAGAAATGTTAGATTTAAGCATAAATAGAAGAGAATAACCAGAGTTCGTTTGCAGATTACGAAAAGTCAATAAAAATAATTTAATACCATTTAAGGTTTTATCAAGAAGGAACAAAAATGTATCAAAAGAGGATAGAAATACTAGAAACAATATTTTTAGGAGTTATTTTTCCCATAACATAAAATAGACTTTGATTATTCGTCGTTTTTTTTATACTGTCTGCACTCCTAACTCAAATTTAATTCCTTCTGAAATCTAAGAGGTTCTTCAACACAACATTTAACTTTTATAAAAGACTTAATAATAAGTGATACTTGGAAAAAATAAAAAAAACTATAACGCTTTTTCAAATGCTGAGTATGTGAAGGATTTATTCTTGCTTATGCTATAAATATCATTCATAATTGTAAATACAAATATCACTCGTAAATTCACGGCAATGTTCATAATAAATGTTTCCCTCGGAGAATATTTATCAAATACACAAATTCTTTAACACTAAAATTTAAGATAAATACAATGCTTTTTAATAGTTTATTAGATTCATTTTTCAATGAATAATTTTATGAAATACATAACTAGTAATATCATACAAAGTGGAATTTAATATATTTCTTGATTCAAGAAAACTGTCAAATACCTTCGAAAAATCTCAGCTCACCAATTTTTTTCTAAAGTTCATTTATAAATATTGGAATTTTTATCTTTTGAGAGCTACGACACGGTACTTCTGATCCCTTAATATTCTTAATACTTCCCTTGATGTTCGGAGTGTTTCAGAATTTCATTAATATCACCGGCCTTAAGAAAAAGAAGAAGAAATATCAAAGGCGTATTTCTTATTCCGAACGACCCTTCAAAGTATATTTTAAATCCTGAGATTCAGAATTTGTGTTCTTTCACAAATGGTGCGTAAGGTATATTAACTGCGGAAGGAATAAAATATGAAAACTTAAAATATGGCTTCGTGAGAAATATCGCGCATTTTATGAAAGAAAGAATACAATTCCCTTTGTATTTTCCCTTGCTGAGTTTCGCATTAAGTTGTTTTCAGTGCATACGTATAAAAAGTGCCAAATAGCAGATAAAAAATATAAATAATATTCCTACTTGAACTGAGGTATTGCTAGAGTAGTCTTTTTCTTGGAATTGAAATGGTATTTTTCTGTTTTATGTGTTTTTTAGATCCCAATGGAAGGCTATAACAGCGGGGAGTTTAGAACTGTTTTTTAGATATCTCGCTTGGATTTCATAAAAAAGGCATAACTATCATCCATAGCTCTTGTAAAATTCTTTCTTACGTCAAAATAAATTGCTTCAAAATAAAAGACGATGCCCTTCTCAAAGAAAAATTTTCTCAATGAAATTTCCTTTTATTCTTTTTTAATATGGTCTTTATTATGCTTATGAAAAATGTCAAAATTATTAAACTTTCATAACTTAACATGTATGATACGAACAATCCTATTCTGTCCCCCCCCAACATCTGATGTATCATAAAAATGGCAAGAATAAAAAACAAAACAAATTTGATGTCGAAATTTTTGAACAAATAGGGTTATTTAAGAATTTACTTAAAGCATTTTTCATATCGATAGACCAGTTTCCAAAGCCTTAGTCGAAAAACATTGCTACAAATAATATGAGACGGGTCTTAAACTTCTTTTAATTTAAAAGTTCTCAATGATAAGGAATATAGAGCCTGAGATGCTTAAACATTCACCCTACGAAGTTGCTATTTGGCTATGCTGGTCGGCCAGCTCTTTATCTAAATCTGTAAACGCTGCTCCTTTTGAGCCACTTAATCAACGCTTTTTACGAAATTATATGCGACGACGGACATATGTTCTTGTTCTGCTCTCTGAAAATCGCAACTTATAGTCAACTGATTTTCATCTATTCTTGCGATTAAAGAACTGGTTATGACACCAAAACTTTTAATTAAGGTGGAGTTTCAAGAGAATATTAAAATTATCTCAAATTATCAACGAACACGTTTTTCGAAGAGCGGATCGGGAATCTATCGATAAGACAAATCTCTGAATCTTTTTTGCAATTATGTAGAAAATTAATTCATATGAGCACATAATTTTGATAATCAATTCAGTTTATTCTTGTCTTTGTTTCATAGTATGTAAGGTTTTTTTTAAATAAAGTCTCTCTTATATTACTTTACAACATTTTATTTCTTTTAACATCCGTTTTTACATCCGAAAATATGCTGTATTTATATTTTTTTCCATTCTTAATTATGTAATATTTTAAAGTATTTCGTTTAGGTTATACACTTAACAATTACTTATTTTATTACTTAAAAATTTAAATACAAGATATGAAAGATATGCTTATGAAGTGGTATAAGGAAATAAGGCATAATTTCTATGTTTTGATGCTGCATATTAAGCAATATTCAAAAATATATAGTAAATATTTTAAATTTATTATTAAATAAATTAAGATTATTGCAATCAATATTAATAAATAAAAACATTTTTAGAAACGAATTAAATTTTTTATCAGTCATTTCGGCGATAAGCAATGACACAAATTTAGATGCTAAAATAATATTGCCAGCTTTTTTTATATTAATTTTTTATAAAATTAATATGTCTAAGACTCTAAACAAGGATATTAATAGGCTGATTTAGATGCAAATAAATACGTGCCTTTATATTGCATTCTAACAATATAACACTGCATGATTAAGCCTATTCTTTAAAAAATAATGTTTTTGATGCATTAGCAAATTATTTTTTTTCTAAATATTAATTTACTAATAAATATAAATCAAAGCCAGTTTCAATGATACATATTCTTGGATGCATTTTCAATATTAAAAAAATTATGTTTGTAAAAGTTACAAATTTCGATTTTAAAATTTTCATTTACTCAAATTTACTCTGTATAATTGAGTTTTAAAATTCTTCTTGACAATACAAATTGTTAATAATTATAATTAAATGTTTTTAAATGAAAACTGCAATTTTTTATCATCGATAAAATGATAAATATTTTTCATAATCAAGTATAAAATTATAAATAAATAAATAAATTGGACTAGCATAAATTTATGGTAATGACTTGATCTAAGGATCTTTGCCGAATCATCTAACTCTTTGATATAATCAAAATTCAAATCATAACTTTTAAAAGTACATAAACTGGAATACTTATTTATAATTTATAAATGTATATTCTTGTATAATGAAGCTAATAAATTAATTTGAATCATTTTGGTTGCTTCGAATAAAGATGTATGTCAACATTTACATTCTAAAATAGCTTTCATTGACTTAAACAATAAAATGATGATTCAATTTTCTTTTTAAAAAATTATTATGAAAATTGAATTATATACTTGGTTAATTTTAATCTTAAGTTCAGGGGATGTATTAACCCATCTTAACTCGCTAATTAAAAACACATCAGTTGAAATTTTTCTTCTAATCATCAATTTAGTAAGTAATTAATCTTTATTGCTTTAATTTTGTTTAACTCTTGTAAAATATTTTCATAATTAATTAATTTTAGATGTTTTGTATGAAAAACGCATTTTAATTTTTTCTATTAATTTTTCGCTACGATATTGAAGAATTTCATTCTTAAAAAGTTTTGAAAGGCAGTTCATTAATTGTTCTAAACCTTAACTAAGATAAGTTATTTAAATTGTTCTAATATTTCCAAAAGATTTCGAAAATATAATTCATATCCGACTCACAGACCTGTCCCAAAAGCACACGAACTTCAACCATAAGGCTGAATGACCGAACCAATGCAACAACAAAACTGTTCAGAGCTGTGGTAAAGTCCATCACCGGCTACGGTACAACCTTTCCGTAGGGGGTGGAGATTTAAAAAGTATGGTACAACCTTTCTTGCCATCAATGGGAGGAACCTATCCCCACCTATTAGTGTATCTTACAGTTGTCGAGAACAAACTAACATGCTGGAAGCATCTCATTCTGAATTACTTGTCTCCCTGAGGGAGATCTGAAACGTATAAAATAAATCTAAATTAACATTTACTCAAACAATATTAAATTAGTCTTTCATCATTTGAAAGGCTTTATAACTTCATTTTATTAACATAAAATCTAATTTTCAATGAATTAATTTTAAACTTTTTTTAAATACATTGAGGTTATCAAAAAAATCTCTTTAATTTTTATCAGTATTCAGATTATCTTTTCATAATAACATTGGTACATTGGTTAAAACCACATTTTTGCCCTTCTTAGTATAAAAACGCTATATAAGTAACTTTTAATTAAAGTAATAAGCTTTTTCCTATAAATAAATAATGAATAAAAAAATTAATAAAGTCATTAAATTCCAATTAAAACAATGATTAATCGTATAGTAAGCTTTTAAATAAAATAATGATTTTTAATGATGATTAAATTTTAAAAAGTTTAAAATTTTTAGTATTTACTTTCATTTAAAGTCAACATGACAACTTATTTAAAATGAAATAACTAACATTGTAGAAAAATAAACATTATGCTTATACAATATGCAATAAAATTCTAAACACAAGTTTTTGTTGAATATTTTTCTTTCATAAAAACACTGAAATGAGCAACAACTTGCCACACGTAGAAGAACATTTCTTTGTATTCTTCTTATTCTATGTTTAAAAATTAAAGTTCCAAAGCTTTAAAGTTGGATCGATGCATAAAAGTTTATGCTTTAACCTCTTTTTTTTTTTCTTTTTCACAATTTTAAAGTTTTTGTGAAACTTAAGTCACGCACAGCAAGTATCACATAAAATCTCTAAAGTTTAACCTAATTGGAGCACGTAGGCAGTGTTTGTTGGGTATTAGTTAAGAGCATAATAAGACTAAAGAAAGCAAACATGGATTGCTCTTTCTCTTTTACATATTCACTAAGATGCTAAATGCATCATTTACGTCCTGAAAATTATTACTGAATGAAGGTGTTAGTAATTATTTTTAAAAATATATTATCTCCAAATTATGAATATTGCATTATTGTTTAAGAAATCTTTTCGCGTTCCAAAAATTGCAAAGCCTATTAATTTACGACAATGTCTTCAAAAGTCAAACGCAACATTGACATGTTCCAATTTATTGCCATATTTTTGTCATGTGAGAAAATGATATTGTTTTGGTTATGAGATTATTTTGTCTCCGGAATTCACGGGCAAAAAAAATATTTTTACCTCCTTTACCAGCATTCCTTTATTATTACGCTTGATTCTTTGTGAACAGATGCGTTTCTAAAAGGTTGCGCTGTTTTTTACCAGCATTGATTTATTATTAAGTATATATCTTGGATAACCAGTGAGTTTTTAACATGCTGATGAAGAACTATGACATCATAGCCATTATTTAATCCCAAAATCGGTAGGGCTCTCAAACTTGGTTTGTCAGGTAGATAAATTGAAAATGATTTAAAAAATCATATATATATATATA
>JAOUZG010021542.1:55391-66054 GCA_026289955.1 Argiope argentata
CGTTAAATTTGACATGCACTTAATCACTTTTGAAACATGATGTGTCCGAAACATTTTAAACACTTTTTGACAATTTTTATAAACTATAAAACAAAAAAGCTGTTTATATTTTCGAAAACTTACTCATTATACATATAATTCATTCTGTAAATGGAGGTTTGCATTAAAATACAGTTCTTGGATTTTAAATTCTTGCATTTTGTTAATTTGCGATGTTTAATTTCATATACATCAAATTTCACACCATAAATTTCGAAGAAATAAGAAAAATCGAAAATGGCTAGTAGTTTGAAGTTAAAAGTTAGTTATTCTACTTAAAAGTTTTTGAACTTTTCCAAGTTTTCCAAGTTTGAAAATATTAATTTTTGCTAGGGTTAAATTAGCAATTAATGATGGAGATATTCACAAGAGCTAATTAACTGAATGATTAATGATGCATGATAATGATGCATACAGCAATACTGACTGTTAAATTCTTTCTTTTATTCATATGTAATAAATTTTCTTCGATAAGTGGCTAAAATTGCTTCTTATAATATTATTGATAACTTAAAAAATATTCAAAGAAAAGAGAAGCTCACGCTGAACCTTCATTTTCATCTCTTTTTCAATGATTGATTACTTTTACCTTGTATCAAGTGTAACTAAATGTCGACAAAAGAAGAGTTTGACACACAACGGATTATAATTCACTCTAATAATTCTTTTGATAAAACTTATTTCGCAAAGAAATTTTTATTCATAAGTTAGCAATTGGTTTGCAAAAAAAGTATGGTCAAGGAAGAAATATGAATGTAATATAAGGGTATTATAATACTTTTTTCCTTACCGAACTAGATTCAGATGGTGGAAAATGAGAAATGTCAAAACGATCTTAAAAATTAAATGCCCATTTTGTCCAGAAAATTAATTATTATGTTTTGGGGAACTTATGTTGAAAAGTGAAAAATGCATCCACTTATGCTTTTGGATAAAGTTTTATCATTCTTAAAAGTTTAGAAAAATAATGACATATATTGATGAAAAACTATCAGTAAAATTCTGATTCTATCAGATAGTTTAATTTGAATTTTAAAAACACAAAAAAGCACCCTGTCTTTAGGTGAAAAAAATATTCTTATTTAAAATTTGGAAATAAGAAACATTTATTAACAAGTATTATATATAAACTGTCCATAAAATAACTTTTTGTTTGAAGAGGTTTGCAAGAAAAACAAATATACGGGTTGTTACTGAATTTCATACTCATAGTGGTAAAGGTATTAAAACGTTTTTTTAAAACCCTATGAAAACATTGAGAAGTGAGAATTTAACCCTTTCGAAATGATAAAGTATTCCTAATTTTAATTTTTCATTCAAAAGTTGTTTGATATTAAAAAAAAGGTTACTGAGATGCGAATGATATTCAGTAAGAAGCTTTCGGAAAATAAAAATTTAATAATTTGCTTTTATTAATAGTTCTCACGACTGAAGTTTGTTTGGAACATTTTGATTTCATCTATAGTTATCTTTCTTACAGAATTAATTATCCTTTAGGTAACTTGCTGCCGAAAGGGTAATTCGGTACCTTTACTTCGGTAATTATTACCTTTTTCATTAGTTTTAATTATAGATATCTCCCTACAGTTATTTTATGGTATACATAATTTTCCTGCATACAAGATTTGGAATACTCCCGAATTTTTGTTAACTATTAATGTAAGAATATTTTAGTTTATTTCTTTCTTTCATAAAATAATTTCCCCTAGTACTAATAATATTGAAGAAATTTAATGAAGCTTTTTATGTTGTAATTAAGTCATTATAACCATTACTTTTCATTACAAGCATTTCTATTTTTATCATCTATTTAGCAGATTATTATTTAAAACATGTTTCGGTTTTAATGAAACTAACAGTTGTAAATCGTGATTGATTATGTTTAATCTTGCTTTCAAAACACTGAAAATAATTCTCAAAAGTAAAGCATCCTTGTTATCATCTAACGCATCATACAAATTTGTGAAATAGAGATTGAAAATTAATGACCCAAGTTAAAGAGCATCATTAACTAATTCTAAATTACAGTTTTCTTTACAGCAATTGTTGAAGTTAATGAGGCATTTTTCTAAATATTTTTCTTTTAACTTTGATACACTATAAACGTAATGAAGCAATTATCAGTTCCATTTCTTCGTTTTTTTCTTATTAACTTCAATTTAAAATGAATAAATAGTGTATTTAAAAAGGATTTTTATGAATTAATTTGTGTTTATTAAAATTAAAAGGGCGTGATTTGTTGGATTTTTATATCTCCATTTACTCATCCGATTCAAAAGAGATTTTTTTAGACCTTGAAAACTGATGAAGCTTAGTTCCTTCACTAGAAAGAAATTATTATATATAAACTTACTGTGGTTTATAAATATATTTCTGTGACTTAGTTTTAAAATTTATGCCGAAACATTTGCTATGCTGCCAAACATCAAGTTATCAACTCAATCATTATACAAGTGACCTGAATTATGATTGTAATATTCTAATTAATGCATAAAGATCTTATTAAAAAATCTTTAATCTTTTATAAAAACGAAACAGAATTTCATAGAATTAAAATAAAATCTTATGTCATCCTTTCAGTTTTCTGAGCTTCATTTTCTGGCTTTTATTTTTCTAAACGCATGTGAAGAAAATTCGTTTCTAATTAATGTCTAAACATTAAGCAACCACATTTTATAAATTTTCAAAAGCATAAACCTATTTAGACAAATGATGAACCAAAAGAAGTATAATTTTTACATAAACAAATAGAATGAAATTTATGCTTAAAAAGTGAAATTAATTTATTTGAATATAGAAACAACTTCTATAATGTTTAATTCATCTAATACATTAATTCTTTTACCTTAGTGCGAGGGTTATTCAAAAATAAAAATCTTTTTCGACGATTGCTATTACAAATACTCATTTATTGATATTTATTTTTTGATAATGAAAAATCAAGTGAATTGTAATAATTTTGTGTTTAATAAATAAAGATTATTCTACATAATCTAAGTTAAAAAATCATATAACCTGCAGTGATGCTTATTTCACATAATCAAAATAAAAAATATATAACTTGCAAAATAACGATCTCTTTTATATTTAGAAATAAAAATGACATTTCTGTAAATCTTCATACCTGCGCATATATTTAAAAGTATATTTCATTTGAAAAATAAAATTTAAATGATTAATATCATGAGACTCAATGAAATGTTAATTTCCTAATTAATAATATCCATATTTGTTGCTTTTAAAATAATATTGATGTATCAAAAAGATAAAGAGATTTTTTAAAAAAGATTTTAATAATTTTTTAATCATAGGGCTATTTTAAAAATAAAATAATGATTTGAACTTTTTACTGTAGACTTACGATTTATCATTTTGTAAATTATAATAAACAGGTGTTAAGGTAATATTTCAAATTATAGTGAAAAATTCGTTTTTTAAAATGAATTTTGGTCTATATATAAACATATAAACTTACAATCAATATTTTTCAGTATAACATTATCAACCTCTTTTCCTACTAAATTTTTTATGGATATTTTTGAAGAAAGTAATTCTGACGTTTCTTTTACCTTAAATATGTATATAAAGAGTATTTATAAAATTATTTGCCTAATTTCGAGTTATTTATATTTGAAATTAATGACAGAATCAATCAAATTCTATACACACACAGCAGAAAACAAAGGGAATTTCTGGGGAAAAATTCAATAAAAATAGTAAGAAAATGCACAGATTTGCGTCATAGTCGGAACAAAAACACTAAAATAAATAATTATAATAAGCGCTTCAAAAATTCCATAAAATTTCGGTGATAAAAATATACGCGCAAAACTTTATGGCATGTTACACGAAATTAACAAAGTATTTGTTTATTAACAAATAATAACATTTTATTTATGCGTCAATCTTATCTATGTGTGGAAGATAATAGATCGGCATTTTAAAATAGAAAAAAAAATGTCACCGTATTTTCATATGAAATAATTTATTTCATTCTACCCTACATATTAAAAAAACAACAACTCATCTTAATTTTCTCATATCTCACGAGTAATATTCCAGGAATTTTCGTTTTGCTTTCGGAAATCAATATTGAAACAGAAAAAAGAAAACCCTTCATATTCACAGATAAAATTATTTATGCAGAACAAGACGGAATTTTCATTAATAAATTTTCTGCGTCCTAATAAATATCTTTTACTATCATATATTTTTTCCTGTATTTAATACTTAACTCGTCTATATCGACTTTACACATTTACAATGTCTGTTTCCGACATTTTCAAATTTTGAATCGAAATATCGAATTTTTCAAATAGATTTCTTTTATTATAAATTATACTACATTTGAGTTGCTACAAAGTTAATAGTTTTATAATATTATTTGTGTGTTAGAATTAATTATTAATATTAATTTTTGGAAATATAAGATTTTGAAAATTTGGAGCATAGTGCTCAATCTTATCAATAAAATAAGAGTTCTAACTGAAATTTTGATTTTTCATGACTCCAATGTAAAATATGCACATGGAAAACAGGAAATTCAAAATAAAAAAAAGACGCAGACGCTAAAAGGGGAATCTAAATATAATATGACCTGATGTATATATATACTTAAATACGAAAAACGTTTATAAGCATTGAAATAAGTGTATTCATTTATAAACGCTAAAAACAACAGAATAAGATTAATATTTAATTGAATTTACCTCAAATATTTTTAAAAATGAGTTTCATCCTGTCATATCTTAGACATATTCTATTTGAATTCCAGGTTTCAACCTTCTTTTGTGAAAAATATACAATCACCAAAAAAAATATAAACTGAAAATCTTGATGAATGCCAGCATTTCTAACTTTAATGAGATTGAAAACCAATTTTTGGAATTATATCTATTTATATGAGAACATGGTAATTCAAAAAAGTTTTGAGTTGGATTGATGAAATTCAGTATATGAGCATGAAACAAAATTCGTAAACTTGTGTCAAATTTTGAGCGACATTTACGCAGTTGCAATTTGGTATTTCTGGAAAAAGACATATACAAAATATGAAATTTCAGATAATACATTTTAGAACGTATAGAACGTTTTAAAATTTTTAATGAAATCTGCCAAAAGATTGAGGATCTGCCATTTTGTATTTTCGAGTACATGGAAAGAAAATAACTCAAAGCCGTAGTGGCTAAAATAAATGAAATTTGAGAGCAATTTCTTGATTGAAATCGTATTTCTAAATCATGTTTTGGTTTCAATCGACCTTAGAAAAAGTGTACAAAATATATATTCCTTTTCGGGGAACTTGTAATTTAATTACGTATATCACCGAGTAGATTTAAACAAAAATGCTGAATTTATGTTTCGTAATATCTTTGGTTGTAAAAGTGGTCTCAGAGATTCATATTTCGCATAAATTTGGAAGGAAAAATTCTATCAAGATTCTATATTTCATATAAATTTGATAGGACGAATTCTATCGTGGATCTGTATTTCGTATTATATTTGATAGTAAAACGCTGTCAAAAATCTATATTTCTTAATTACTGTTCAGGACTATGAATGCCACATAAGGCATTCATAGTCCTTAGTGCATTCATAGTGAATGCCTTATGTGGCATTCATAGTCCTTACAGAAGGTACACTATTTTATACAGCAAAGATAACATTTTTATTAGAGAATTTGAAGTAAAAGTTAGTAATTTCCACTGGTTTAAAATACAATGATTAAACCAAATTTCAGTTTTATCAGCACAGGAATTGATAGAATCAGATATATTATAAAATGATGACTTGTTTATTTATTTACAGCAAATATTTTAAATTAAATTATTTCAGATATATTTATTTTTGTATCATAAAATCAACGAATTTTTCGTTTATATTCATTTTAAATATTCAAAATGAAGACAAATTAGTGAAATAAGATCACGAGGGAAATTCACTTATAAATCGCAGTCAGAACAAAGATAAAGCTCTTCACAAGTAAATTTATTAAATACATTTTAATCAATATTAAACTGCATTTGTTATTTTTAGTTATTATGATAATTCAGCTTTACTTTTCTAATCAAGTTATTTATAAAATTTATTCCCTGAAGAAGATAAAAGTTAAAAAATTAGAGTTAAAGTTAAATATTAAAGTTTCTAGAAGATAATATGTATGAATATAATTTTTAAAACTTAATCTATAATAATTTTATTTTATATATTGAAATAATTCGCAATTATTTTTTTGTAAATTGAATTACTTAACAACACAGATCCAAGGGAAAGCGAAATTTAAGTATTCAATTGCCAGTTCATAGATATAAATGAACCATGAATAAAGTTTACAATTGCCTGTTTCTAGAAAACGAATTGTTATTCATATTAATCTGATCAGTTAT
The DNA here is from genome assembly GCA_026289955.1 of Argiope argentata. Classification (NCBI taxonomy): domain Eukaryota; kingdom Metazoa; phylum Arthropoda; class Arachnida; order Araneae; family Araneidae; genus Argiope; species Argiope argentata. Next base: position 61,817 of record JAOUZG010021542.1, read on the forward strand.
TTTTATGTATTAAACTAATACATTTTCCTCTTTTGCATATGTAGTATTTTTCAAATATTTTACAAACACTTTCCTTGGGGAGAACAAAATTTAGCAGCTGAATAATAAATAATATTCAATTTCTTATATAATTTTATTATATTTCTTTGTTTATAATAATATTAATGGTTTCGTTTGATTTGTTTTTAGTTTTTTTCCAATACACACTGTTGAATAAAGAAATACGAGTTATACAATGAGAAAAATTTCTTACTTTTAAAAGTTGAAATGAATATAAAAATCTAATTTCGTACTATAGAACTAGAAAAAATAGGAATCTAAAGAATATGAAAGAACCCAAGGGAAAAAAAAAGAGAACAAAAATATAAAAATAATTTGGTCCATTGACCTGCATATTTAACATGGCAGAAATATATCATAAATACATGACACGTACTTTTATTGATTACCAGTTCAATAAAAGGAGTTTATTGATTTTCTTGCTAGCGAGATTCTTTTCAAATTAAATAATACCCATTGAGAAAATAAGAAACTCCTTATGAATTTACTTTGTTTCTTTAATAAAAGTAAATTTACTCAATTCAGAGAACTTTATCTTTTCTTTTTTATAGTAAATGGGAACCTAAATATTTTTTTCCAAAGGGTTTGCTTTATTATGTATTTATGCATATTGATTTGCCTCTTCTTAAAGTTGATTAGTCTTATCTATAAAGAGAATAATATTATAAAAATATTATTTTCGTTGATCTATCTAGAAATGATAATCAAATTTAGGATAACCCCGATTGAAGAAAACATCTTTATAATACCAAAAAAAACCCCTTAGATCATTCTAAAATAAAGATAATATTTTCCATATTAGTGGAATGATCTTTCAATTCATTATTTAAACATAAAAGAATTTGAATATTTTTAAAAATATTTCTTTTATATCTAATATATAAAGATGAATTTTTATTTATTTGCATTTTTTGCTATATTTTACCATTCATCTGATTGAGATGAAATGTCGGCAGCTTATTGCTTTTAATTACGCGAAGGTATAGGCATAATACAATTATTAGTGTTCATTTTGAAGTCAATCAAATTGGGTTTGTTTTTCGATGGCCATTAACAAAGCGGGAAGTCAATCACTTCAAATGATTGAACTAAGAAAATCCATGTTTTTTCATATGGCCAGTTGTATTATGGATTTTTTGGAGTAGCTGAGCCAACAAATTTATTTGTTGTTGCTAAAAATAGATATACAAAAGATATTGTCTATTTTAAAACATTTTAATAATAAAGTAAAAATAGTAATATAAATATTTCTGATATCTCATTTATATATTATTCAATTTCAATAACTGTATTCATTGTTAAATAGTAAATAAATATAATTTTTTCTATTGTTCCTAATTAAACAAGATTGCTATTCCAAAGGATATTTTCAAAAATATTTCTTTGAAACCAGATATCAAATAGTATAATATAAACATGAAATTTAAATATACTTTGCATGCAATGCTGAAATAATTGGAAATTAAAAAAAGTGTGTTTTAGTTAATTGTTCAAATTAGGTAATTTTTTTCTATTTCAGAATTTTTTGCTTTTTATAAAAAAGTATTTAGTTATTAAAGAAAGAAACTTTTTTATGTATAAGAACCAAAAAACATTAGTAAATTAGCAAGACAGTGGTAATTAGAAATTAGAAACTTTTGCGTTTTTCCCATGATAATTACATCTTTAAACATTAACAGCTGAGTATATCCTCTAAAATTGTATTTTAAATACACATATGGGGACGAAACTAATGACACGTATACTTTATAAACTTTTAGAAGTTAATTTTGTCGATACACATTAAAGCTGAAATAGCAAAAGCCATTCCATTTTATGTTTATGTCTCTTAGCGGAGCCATGAAAATTAGAAAAACTCCTCGGAAGATCTTTTTTATTAATCTAAGTTTCTTTAAAAAAACTTACTTCTGTGTATATTAAATGCCATAAATAAAACTAATAGTTCCTATATCCTTGTGAAAAGTAATTGAGGAAATAAATAAAAAAACTAGAATAAAGGACTAGAATTTCTTTTTTTTTACCACATAAACTCTATCTTAAAATCCTTTAACTAATAATTAATGTTATGAGATATTTGAAATGTGATAATAAGTAAAAATCAATTGAGCTCTATTGAATATTTTAACGTGTCATAATTTTTTTCTTATAATAAATTATGTCTGAAAACATGTAAGAATCTCAAATATAATTGTATTATAGAATATAAGCATTATTAATCAAATAGAGATAAAAGAAACTCCTATTAATTGAAGTGTTTCGCAGTTCGCAGTATCAAAACACCCGCACTATATACAGGATTTGAAGACATAAAGATGAGCGAAATGGATAAGTGGTAAGTGGAAATTCGGTCCAAGATATTGAAGAAATAAAACTGCATTTAAATTATAAATTAATCAAAGAACCCGAAGTAGATAAAAGTGAGTACAAGGTATAAGCTTAGATGCTGAAAGATTAGTTATGCTGTTCAATGACCCCTATAACATTTAAATACTCTAACAAATTTTAATGTGACAGCTGAATCTTTCTAAATTCTATTATATACTATACATTCATATTTATTCTTTTAAAACAGTTCAGAAACTGTAATTCATGAATTGTTGATATTTTTATATGTCCTAAGAGATGTTGAATAATTTTTTTAATTAAACTAAAACGATTGAAAATATTTGAATCAAGTGTGCAAATAAGTATTTAAGTGGAAAAACCTTTTTATTCCATTTATTTCATAAGAAAAAAACTCAATGTATTAAGAAATATATTTATAAAGCAAAACATTTTCCACATCGAATAATTGCTTTAAACATTATCATAGATTTCTCCAAGGAAGAAAAGATAAATTCTAACGTTCTCAGGTAAAACCAACGTCAGAAATGTCTCTGCATATAAAATAAGGAAAATAATAATAATAAAGAAATAAAAAAGAAACCCAAAAAACAAACAAAAAAATTGAAAGAACAAGATACCTTTTAAACTAACTATGGATATCATTTTCATTTTATGGAATCTTCTTAACAATGCGATCATAAAAAAAAGAAAATATCTCTTTTTAAAAACTACATTTTTGCTCATTTTTTGATACACTTTTAACAACTAATCAGGAGGGAAATACACTGCAAATAAAGAAAAAATTTCCTATTTTAAAATGTCATTAAAAAGCTTTTCGAAATATAAGCTTTTATAAGCGTTTCACATTTTAAAAATATACTTCATTTGTAGTTAGGAGCAAAGAAATTTATACCTCGAAGTACAATTTCAGTATTAAGTTCAGGCTTTTAAAAGACCTCAGAGACATTTCAGAGCAATTAATTATTTTCCCACCGACGTTAATGTTCCACTTCCTGGCTTTCTTTAACATGAGATTTTAAAATAGCTTCATTGTCATAGGTTGTGAATAATTTTAAGCTATCTTGTTCAAAGAAATTTAACTCTTAATGGGATAAAGTTATGTTCGAATACATGTCTAGAATATATTGGGATGGGTTTAATTTTACAATGAGGATTAAAGTAAAGCAAAGTTTCAAATAACAAAATATAATATAAAATTAAAATGTCATTGTGGTTTTTTCTTTTTAAACTCAACTAAGTTATCCAGTACTTAAAATAATTAGGTTTAAAAAAGCAATTATATTTATTTAGCTACCATTATTTAATGATTAACGATGATCATTGGTAAAGATAAATACTAATACAGATTTCGGAGTCAGTTTTCGTCCCATTTGAAAGGTAATTTTTCGTTTCACGAAGATTACAAATACATAAGGAATATAAGTTGTATAATTAATACAGAATGCTTGAAAATAGGGCATTATTGGTAATTTGAATTTATATCGTTCTAATTTAGAATGTAATTCTTCGGAGTCTTGTATAACGAATATAATTAATGGAAGAATTCAAAATATTATAAATTATATCAGAATAGCTTGAATTTAATTGAGAAAATTTGTAATGATATAAATAAGAGACGCAATGAATAGTTAAAGGCTGTTTAGAAAATATCGTATTGCACCGCTGTTTAATTGTATTTCTGGATGAATTCATATCAGATCATTTGTGTAGGATTGCATGATTTAAATACAAGATCCGTCCATAGATAGGTACGGATTCTACACTCTGCACTATTCAATAATTGAGTATCTATCTATCTATCTATCTATCTATCTATCTATCTATCTATCTAT
>JAOUZG010021542.1:77356-97294 GCA_026289955.1 Argiope argentata
ATATATATATATATATATATATATATATATATATATATATATATATAATAACGGCTATTAAGTCATAGTTCTTCATCAGACTTTTAAAAACACATCTCCTATCAAAGATGCGTACATAATAATAAAGCAATAATGGTAAAAACAGCTCAACCTTTTAAAAACGTACCTGCTTATAAAGAAGCAAACGTAATAATAAAGGAATACTGGTAAAAGAAGGTAAAAATATTTTTTGACCATAAATTTTGGTGACATCATACTCTCCTAAACAAAACAACATCCTGTTCAGACATTACAAAAATATGGCAATAAAATAAAACATGGCAATGTTGCGTTTGACAGTTGAAGACATTGCAATAAATTAATGGTCTGCTGAAATTTTTGGAATGCAAAAACATTTTTAAAAATAATAACGCAATATTCATAATTTGAACATAATATTTTTAAAAACAATTGCAATCAACTTCATTCAGTAATAATTTTCAGGACGTAAATGATGCATTTAGCATCTTAGTGAATATTTAAAAGAGAAAGAGCAATCCATGTTTGCTTTCTTTAGCCTTATTATGCTCTTAACTAATACCCAGCAAACACTGCCTACGTGCTCCGATTAGGTTAAACTTTAGAGATTTTATGTGATACTTGCTGTGCGTGACTCAAGTTTCACAAAAACTTTAAAATTGTGAAAAAGAAAAAAAAGTTTAAAGCATAAACTTTTATGTATCGATCCAACTTTAAAGCTTTGGAACTTTAATTTTTAAACATAGAATAAGAAGAATACAAATAAATGTTCTTCTACTTGTGGCAAATTGTTGCTCATTTCAGTGTTTTTATGAAAGAAAAATATTCAACAGAAACCATTGTTTAGAGTTTGATTGCATACTATATAAGTATAATGCTTATTTTTCTACAAGGTTAGTTATTTCATTTTAAATAAGTTGTCATGTTGACTTTAAATGAAAGTAAATACTAGAAATTTTAAACTTTTTAAACTTTCATCGTCATCAAAAATTTATTTTATTTAAAAGCTCACTAGAAGATTAATCCATGTTTTAATTAAAATTAAATGGTTTTATTAAATTTTTTTGATTCATTATTTATTTATAGGGAAAAGCTTATTACTTTAATTAAAAGTTACTTATATAGCTTTTTTATACTGAGAATAATGGCGAAAAAATGTGGCATTAGCCAATGTGCCAATGTTATTTTGAACAAATAATCTGAATATGAGTAAAGATTAAAGATAATTTTTTATTAACCTCAATGTATTTAAAAGAAGCTTGAAATTAATTCATTGAGAATTATATTTTCTATCAATAAAATGAAGTTATAAATCCTTTCAAATGATGAAAGACTAATTTAATCTTGTTTGAGTAAATGTAATATAGATTTATTTTGTACTTTTTCAGATCTCCCTAAGGTAGACAAGTAATTCAGAATGAGATGCTTCCAGCATGGCAGTTTGATCTCGACTACTGTAAGCTACACTAATAGGTGGGGATAGGTTCCTCCCATTAATGACAAAAAAAGGTTGTACCATACCTGTTAAATCCCCACCCTCTATGGAAGGGTTGTACCGTAGCCGGTGATGAACTCAACCTCAGTTCTCACCAGTATTGCTGTTGCATTCGTCTGGTCATTTAGTCTTATGGTTTTAAGTTCGTGTGCTTTTGGGGCGGGTCTGTGAGTCTGGTATGAATTATATTTTCAAATTCTGTTGAAAATATTAGAACAAATAAGTTAATTTAATTAAGGTTTATAAAAAATAATGAACTGCCTTTAAAAAATTTTTAAGACTAAAATTTTCCAATAATTATGGTTAAAAATTAAAAGGAAAAATTAAAATGTGTTGTTCATACAAAACATCTAAAATTAATTAATTATAAAATTATTTTACAGGAGGTAAAAATTAAAGCATTAAACACTAATTATTTACTGCATCGATGATTAGAAGGAAAATTTCAACTGATGTGATTTTAATCAACACGATAAAATGTGTTTATACATCCCCTGAAGTTAAGATAAAAATTAACCAAGCATATAATTGGATTTTTATTATAAATTTGTGTAAAGAACAGTTTACGTATTTTTAAAAGTTATGATTTGAATTTTGATTATAAAGAATTAAAGGATTCCGCAAAGGTCATTAAATCAAGTCACTACCTTAAATAAATGCTAATCCAAATTATTTATTCATTTATAATTTTATATATGATTATGAAATTCATTTATAATTATATCGATAATAAAAAATGCTGTTTTCATTTGAAAACATTTTATTATAATTGTTAAAATTTGCATTGTCAAGAAGAGTTTTAAAGCACATTTATACAGAGTCAATTTGAGTAAATGAAAATTTTAAAATCGAAATTTTTACCTTTTACAAACATACATTTTCTAATATCGAAAATGCATGAAAGAATATGTATCATTGAAACTGGTTTTGATTTATACTTAGTAGTAAACTAATATTTTGAAAAAAATTAATTTACTAATGTATCAAAAAGATTCTTTTTTAAAGAATATGCTTAATAATGCAATGTTATATTGCCCATTTTTAGAATGCAATATAATGCATTGATTTATTTGCAACTAGAACAGGATATTAATAGCTCTCTTTATAGTCTTATATGCCTTATTTTTGCTATAAAACTTATATAAAACAAGCTGTTAAAATTATTTTAGCATCAAAACTTGTTACATTGCTTATTGACGAAATAACTAATCAAATTTTTTATTCATCTCTTAAAAGGGGTTTATTTATTTATACTGATTGCAATTTTGTTAATTTATTTAGTAATTCATTAAAAAATGCCTATCATATAATTCTGAATATTGCATAATATGTAGCAATAGAACAATGAAATCATGCCTTATTTCTTTATACAACCTCAATTAATATCTATTATATCTTGTATTTGAGTTTTTAATTCATCTAATAAATAATTGTTAAATGCATGAACTAAACGAAACACTTTACAGCGGTAATGAAATAGAAATGGAACAAAAATATAAATTGTGACATTGTTCGGATGTAAAAACAAAGATTGTTTATCCATATATCAAATTTAAAAATCTAAGAAATAAAATGTAGGAAAGGAATACAAGAAAGACGTTTTTTAAGCTTATATACTATGAAAAAAAGATAAGAAAAGAGAACAAACTGAATTGATTATCAAAATTGTGCACACTTATGATTAATTCCTACATATTTGCAATGAAGATTCAGGGATTTTTCTTATCCATACACCTGGTTCCCTATCCGTTCTTTAGAAAAACCCGTTCTTTGATATTGTGGAATGGATTTCAATTTTCTCTTGAAAAACTTCCTTAATTAAAAAAATTAGCATCACAACCAGTTCTTTAATAGCAAGAACAGATGAAAATCACTTGATTCTTAGTTGCGATTTTCTGAGAGTCGATCTATAACACAAGTATGTCACCGCATATCACTTCGTACAAAGCGTTGATCAATCGTTCAAATGGAACTGCGTTTACAGATTTAAATAAAGAATTGGCCGACCAAAATAGCTAAATAGCAACTTTGTACGGTGAATGTTTAGGCATCTCAGGCTCTATATTCTTTTCCATTGAGAATTTTGAAATTAAAAGAAGTTTAAGATCCATCTCATACCATTGGTAGCAATGTTTTTCGATTAAGGGTTTGGAAACTGGTCTATCGATATGAAAAATGCTTTAAGTAAATGCTTAAGTAGCCGTATTTGTTCAAAATTGTAGACATTAGATTTGTTTTGTTCTTCATTTTTGCCGTTTTTATGATTCATCAGATGTTAGGGGTAAAAGAAAAGGATTGTTCGCACCATACATGTTAAATTATGAAAGTTTAATAATTTTGGCATTTTTTATAAGCATAATAAATGCTTTATTAAAAAAGAATAAAAAGTAGTTTTGCTGAGAAATTTTTCTTTGAGTATGGCATCGTCTATATTTTGAAACAATTTATTTTGACATAAGAAAGAATTTTACAAGAGCTATGGATGATAGTTATGTCTTTTTTATGAAATCCAAGCGAGATATCTAAAAAACAGTTCTAAACTCCAAGCTGTTATAACCTTCCATTGGGATCTAAAAAACACATAAAACAGAAAAATACCGTTTCAATTCCAAGAAAAAGACTACTCTAGCAATACCTCTGTTCAAGTAGGAATATTATTTATATTTTTTATCTGCTATTTGGCACTTTTTATACGTATACACTGAAAACAACTTAATACGAAACTCAGCATGGGAAAATACAAAGGGAATTGTATTTTTTCTTTCTGAAAATGCGCAATATTTCTCACGAAGCCATATTTTACGTTTTCATATTTTATTTCACCCGCAGTTAATATACCTTACGCACCATTTGTGAAAGAACACAAATTCTGAATCTCAGGATTTAAAATATACTTTGAAGGGTCGTTCGGAATAAGAAATACACCTTTGATATTTCTTCATCTTTTTCTTAAGAATGGTGATATTAATGAAATTCTGAAACACTCCGAACATCAAGGGAAGTATTAAGAATATTAAGGGATCAGGAGTACCGTCTCGAAACTCACTAAAGATAAAAATTCCAATATTTATAAATGAACTTTAGAAAAAAAAATGGCGAGCTGAGATTTTTTCAAAGGTATTTGACAGTTTTCTTGAATCAAGAAAGATATTAAATTCCGTTTTGTATGATATTACTAGTTATGTTTTTCATAAAATTATTCATTGAAAAATGAATCTAATAAACTATTAAAAAGCATTGCATTTATCTTAAATTTTACTTTCAAAGAATTTGTTAATTTGATAAATATTCTCCCAGGAAAACTTTTACTATGAACATATGTTTGAATTTACGAATGATATTTTTATTTACATTTACGAATGATATTTATAGCATAAGAAAGATTAAATCCTTCACATACTCAGTATTTGAAAAAGCGTTATAGTTTTTTTTTAATTTTTTCCAAGTATCACTTATTATTAAGTCTTTTATAAAAGTTAAATGTTGAGTTGAAGAACCTCTTAGATTTCAGAAGGAATTAAATTTGAGTTAGGAGTGCAGACAGTATATAAAAAACGTCGAATAATCAAAGTCCATTTTATGTCATGGGAAAAATAACCCCTAAAAATAAAGTTTCAGGTATTCCTATCCTCTTTTGATACATTTTGTTCAATTCTTGATAAAGCCTTAAATGATATTAAATTATTTTGAGTGACTTTTCGTAATCTGCAAACGAACTCTGGATATTCTCTTCTATTTATGTTTAACTCTGGATATTCTCTTCTATTTATGTTTAAATCTAACCTTTTGTTTTTACTGTCAACAAATTTTTCTTTCATATTTCAGGGTTTTTTACCTGGATTGTTGGAGAGCATGATTATTTCAATACAAAAATTCACTAGTACTTTTAGGTGAGCAACATGCCCATTAATTGTATGTGTTTATGTGCATCATAAAATGTGGTTTCAAAGTGATCGGGTGCCAATAATCAGCCAAGAAATAGGGAAATAAGACTGATTTTACCAACCATCAGGCAAGAAATTAAAAAAAAAGTTTTGATAAGCGCCAGTATTGGGAAGGGTTATTGTAACAGTTCCTAGGATCATTGAAAAGTTTTGTTGTATCCTGTTTAGACATTGTATTAATTTTGTAACTTCGTAGTTGTATTAGCCATCTGGAGTATAACAGATAACTTCGAAAATCTTCCTGATTAAATGAGGATATGTTGCAGTATTTGAGTAGAACTTACAGCGAATGCCCACTTTCCTTTTAGCCCAATATCTCATATCTAGATATTGGCACTTTTAATTGGTAAAATTCTGCTGGGTGATGTAAATATATATATGATGTTGTTTAGCAATTAAATGTGCTAATAAAAATTAACGAGTACGGATTTTTAAATAGCCATATGATAATATTTGGAAATTTATTTTGGTTATAATTATTTTAAACAATAAAAGTTTCACTTTTTTGCTGCTGTTCAAGATCAAAAGTGACTGTCAAGAAATTTTCGTCAAAAACAATCTCGGGAATTTACCTTACCTCATTTGGCGAGTTTTACTTAATGGAGCCAATTAAAGTTTTTAATATTGCCTAAAATAATGATGTTCAAATATTTATAGCTCAGGCAATTTTCGCTACAAAACAGTTGCCTTTTTCGCAAGTTCTCAAATGTAATTGTTAGGTCAAAAGTATGAATTGCATAAAAAATAGACTCTCTTATTTTTTAGACGTAAATTTATTTACTGAATCAACATAAAACAATTATTAATTTGATTTAAATTATTCTTTGAAAAAGAATTACAATTCTTTAAAATTAAAGGAATTAGAAGTACTCATTTGAAAAAGAATTATATTATACGCTTCTGTAATGGTGCAGAAATTAGTTTTTGTTTCTCGATTAAACTGAATATTCTATATACAGCGCCCTCTACGCTTTTCACAGATATTTTTAACAAAAAAAAATTCACTGATTGCTGTATATTGTGTTCACTGTATACTGTATATTTACTCATACCTTTCTCGCAGCGGTCTACTTTTAGAGCAGAATACGTTTTTTGAATTACAGTTTTTAAAACAATGAATAATTGTAATACATTTTGCAGTTTTCCTCTATTTATAAGTACACTTATTTGAACAATTTAGATTTCAAGAAGTCTTTCAAGGAGAGTCTTAAAATTTTCCATTCGTGGGGCAAATAAATTCGTTTATATGCAATGCAAAGTAAAAATATTATTTATTTTTAATTTTTATTGATTTGAAATCATATCAGTATTTTATATTATTTGACTTCTAAATACGGATGTGGCAAAGAATAAATTCAGCTGTTAAATCAAATATTTTGCTGGAACACGGACTATTATTCTTAAAGAAAAATCAACCATAGTTAGCTGAAAAATAAAGACCATTGATCTCTTTCAGTTTCTTTGTCTCCACTTGTCCTAGACACTTGTCTAGACAGACTTCGGTGAACTGTATAATTGCTTTTATTGGATGCATTGTAATCAAATTATTCGAAATCGTTTCAGGCTGAACCCTGATTGCTGTTTCAATCATTTCGGATTCTGTGGTATATTCGAAAATCGTTTCGAATATATCTTATTATAAATAATTTATGAATCCCATTTGTTTAAATCTAACCGATTCATGCGACTATAATACCATTTCTCATGTACATTTTTAATAAATAAATATTTTGTGATTATTTATTAACCTATTGTTTATTATATTATGATAAATTATTTATGATTAAGATGATTATTAAGTTTTTTCTAGTAAGATATAAGAATTTATTTAATCAAAAAAAGAAGAAATAGCCATTTTTTTATTATCTACAAACTATTCTTGATCACCACTGTATTCATCATCAATTGATTTTATTATTAATTAGCCGCTTTTGACGAACAGTTGGTCTGCTAGAATTAATGATCGATACAATCGTTAAAATATAAATTTATATCTTTATTGCGCCTTCAGCAGAATATTAATATACTTCAAATTTTGGTCATATAATTCAAACTATTTTAGAAGTATGCATTAGTAGTAGTAGATTACGAATAACTTTTTTTGTCATTCTTCCCCAATTTTTAAAAGGAACGCAATTAAAATTCAACTGATAAATATAATAATTTGTTTTTGTAGACACCGATCACGTTGAGTTAAGAAGAATATCAAAGATTTAAGACAATCTATATTTTTATCATTTAAAACCAATTATCCAAAGGGGAATTTTAATATCTGCCATTATTAACTTTTCAAAAATAATGAATGGAAAGGTCTCAAAACAGCGCGTCTTTTTAAAATGGTAATAATCAAACTTTCACATTTTTCAGTTTCAGTAGCAAAAGAATGGAACTTTATGAATTATAATATTTAATGTTTCAAGAATAATTCTTATACTATATGACACAAAGAGCCGAGACTCTGTATAAAAATTAAAAATTCTTAATTGCTTAGAAAATTTATTGATTAAAACTTTATAAAATATAATTTCTTAATTAACGTGGAATATTTTTTTTATTTGATGCTCAAATCTATTACTAATGATTTAGAAATGCGTTCCGTTTGTATAATTAAACATTATTATAAAGTACATGATTATTGAATTAATAATATAAATAGTTTAAAAATGGCAGACAAATTATTTTTTCATTTATTTTTTTTGTAAATATTTACTATGCCTTATATTTATTTCATTTTATACCGGATCTATTCTAAAAATCATCGTTCTATAGATTTAGGGTCTAGTAAGAGCTAATTTAATTTTTAATTATGAGTTGTTATATTGTTTAATAGGACGACAATACTTTGATTAAGTACCATGTTCCTTATTTCGCTTAACAAATAATAGTATAAAGACAAAGATAGGAGTTATTTTCCTAAGAGTTTTAGTCAACAAATCTTTGAATAGGTGACATAAAGCTAAGACGTATAAACCAAACGTGACATAAACCAAATAACCGAGTTTCTTTTAAGTGACAGTCAAGAGGTAAGAAATTAAATAGTATTAAAGTATATTTGAATCATGTAATTCTCTTCTGTTATGCGTTGAAATCTGAAAATCGGAGAATAAATCTAGGTTCTATTTAAATTAAAAATAGTTTCTTAATGCATGATTGCTTAATAAGGAAAAAAAATATATAGCTAGAATAATAAGACGTTTTTCATTTTCATTATTTTCTAATATGAAAAATCTAAATTATACACCGGCTTGTTGCCTATGCATTTTGAGGCTTCAAAAACCTCAAACTAAAACCACATTATGCTCTCACATGATGGAAATAATGAATCCTACCTCAAAATCCACCAGAATCCTTTTCAAATCCATTTTTTGGATTTGATAATTTAAATCTGAAAATTGCATGAATAAGAGCGCGATTAAAATAAAACAACGAAGTTTATTTTTAGAAGGTCGGTTTATATATATATATATTTTAAAAAACTATGACAAAAATGCTTCTTTATTCTTCCCTTTTTCCTGAATTTCATTCTTTCCATATTATCTATATTCCAAAAAGTTGCATTAAGTGCAATGTGAAACACCAATAAATCCATAAATGAACTCTTAAGATCTCACAAGAATGGAATTCATTCTCTAAAAATGTGTTATGAAAATGTAATCTTTTAATTCTGCATTCTGGCATCAGTCCAAGATGGCTGTATTTAGTATTTAGATAAGACGCCTGAGTGTTTTTGATAATGACAAGGATGTCACAAAATTAAAAGCATTTGCGTTAAATTTGACATGCACTTAATCACTTTTGAAACATGATGTGTCCAAAACATTTTAAACACTTTTTGACAATTTTTATCAACTATAAAACAAAAAAAAAGCTATTTATATTTTCGAAAATTTACTCATTATACATATAATTCATTCTGTAAATAGAGGTTTGCATTAATATACAGTTATTGGAATTTAAATTCTTGCCTTTTGTTAATTTGCGAAGTTTAATTTCATATCTATCAAATTTCAAACCATACATTTCCAAGAAATAAGAAAAATCGAAAATGGCTAGAAATTTGAAGTTAAAAGTTAGTTATTCTACTTAAAAGTTTCTGAACTTTTCCAAGTATGAAAATATTAATCTTAGGGTTCAATTAGCAATTAATGATGGAGATATTCACAAGAGTTAATTAACTGAATAATTAATGATGCGTGCTGGTGATATATACAGCAATACTAACTGTTAAATTCTTTCTTTTGTTCATATATAATATATTTTCTACGATAAGTGGCTAAATTTGCTTCTTATAATATCATTATTGATAACTTAAAAATATTCAAAGAAAAGAGAAGCACAAGCTGAACCTTCATCTTCATTTCTTTTTCGATGATTGATTACTTTTACTGTGTATCAAGCTTGACTAAATGTCCACAAAAGAAGAGTTTGACACACAGAAGATTATAATTCACTCTAATAATTCTTTTGATAAAACTTACTTCACAAAGAAATTTTCATTCATAAGTTAACAATTGGTTTGTGAAAAAAAGTATGATCAAAGAATAAATGTTAATGTAATTGTCATATCCATTAGTTTCCTTCATACTCATATGAGGACTCAATCACAAGAGAATTTAAGGGACTAAACAAAAATTGTTGAAAATAAAAGTAATTTAAAAAATAAAATAAATTAATAAATAATCTTATATTATTGATATTAGATATTATTGTAAATACATACATATTATTGTTGAACAATTTGAAACTTTAACCGATAATTTAATTAGCAAGTTTTTGTAAAACTATTTATTCTGGATGATTTTAATTACTTTATAATTAACCATAATGTGAATTTTTTTAAAAAAAATATTGTAAATAAAATTAATAAGAATAGATGTCAAAACTTTGAGCAAATAATAATGAATCGGATTATAACGTTTTTATTAGTTATTATATTTAATGTATTGAAATTTATATTATATAATTAATTTACAGTAAGAAAAGGTATTTAATATACTTCTAATTTTTTATAAATTAAAAGTTATAAGGATATCAAGTTGTGAAATGTTCATTGTCATTTAGTTTCTTCTGAAGAAATTCAATTCATTTCAATAAGAATTTTGATATTTTACCAAATTCTAGTTTAACTAAAAATAGGTTATAAGTCGACCTTTATATGTGATTTTAAAGTTATGAAAAGGAAGTAAATGGATTGCAAAATTTGTACAGAGCAAACAAATAAAGAGACAGCAATTAATGAGAACCGAAGCAAATTTATTAAAACAAACGTGAATGTTAAAAAAAGGAAAAGAAAACTCATTAGCATCCATGTGGACTGTTTTAAGAATGTATTTTGCAATACTGTAATTTTGAATCACTGTTAGATAAGAAGGACAACACCTAAGCTATACTCTTCTTTACCTTAGAACAATATCGAGAGTAAATATACATGGCCAACAAAGTCAGATTAACCATCCACTGAGCCCACATATAACAGCAATCTTAAGTGGATCTGAATCTCGAATTGGAGGTCTTTAATCCTAAAAAAGAAATTTTATTCCTTGGTCTCTTCAGTCGCAAGGAAGCTCAAGAAAGCACAGCTAAAGAATTTTTGGATTAGTACAAGCCATAAGAAATTTCTCATATAAATGCCATAAAATAAAAAGCCGGCTTTCTGGCACAGAGGTTGCGCGTATTCCTTGTGCTCTGGGAGTCCCGGGCTCAAGTCCCGGTTTGGGCATGGTTGGTTCTTCTGTGGGCTATCTGTGAGATGTGTGACAGTGCCTCCCAGTAAAAATGAGTTGTGCAATCAAATGTGGTGAGTCAGTAGCTAATTCGTACTCTTGGCCCTAGTTGGCGCTACTTCACAAACAAGACGCTACTTTCGGCTTAATTCAAAATTCAAAAAGAGAAACTACTTTCGGCTTAAATTTGCTACGGTATCAGCGTGGGGCTTGTCCATAGGCAAGTGCCATAAGTAACAACACATAAAATAAAAAAAATCATAAAATTAAAATGTTAGTATATTTCTTTGACATATTTTATTTCCAAATCCGTTTTTATTATATTTTAAACTACTAATTTTTATATTTATTTAATAAGCAAAACACTTTCTGTGCTGAGTTTCTTTTTGTTTTTACTCATGAACCGATCACAGTCCTACTACGGCTGTTCGGGTTTTACTGAAGAAAAAAACACTACTTCTTCGGTGGAGTTTTCTATATGATAATATCTAATTATATCCTAAAAATTATGTAAGATTTTGTAATTCCAAATTTCAATATCTGTAAAAAAACTAAAATTTTAACATTGCTTTTATTAGTATCGAAAAGTATATCTAGAGATGTATCAATCGAAAGCACATTGAAACAATATTTTATTTACTACAAGCCTGTTAAATTTTTATAATATTTTTTTTCTTACCTAAATATATTCAGAAGACGAAAAATGAGAAATTGCGAAACAACCTTAAAAATTAAATATCCATTTTATCCAGAAAATTAATTATTACGTTTTTGGGAACTTATGTTGAAAAGTGAAAAATGCATCCCCTTATGCTTTTGGATAAAGTTTTATCATTCTTAAAGGTTTAGCAAAATAATGACATATATTGATGAAAAACTATCAGTAAAATTCTGATTCTATCAGAAAGTTTAATTTGAATTTTAAAAATACAAAGAAGCACCCTGGCTTTAGGTGAAAAAAATATTCTTATTTAAAATTTGGAAATAAGAAACATTTATTAACAAGTATTATATATAAACTGCCCATAAAATAACTTTTTGTTTGAAGAGGTTTGCAAGAAAAACAAATATACGGGTTGTTACTGAATTTCATACTTATAGTGGTAAAGGTATTAAAACGTTTTTTAAACCCTATGAAAACATTGAGAAGTGAAAATTTAACCCTTTTGAAATGATAAAGTATTCATAATTTTAATTTTTCATTTAAAATTTGTTTGATATTAAAAAATAACTTACTGAGATGCGAATGATATTCAGCAAGAAGCTTTCGGAAAATAAACCTTTAATAATTTGCTTTTATTAATAGTTTACAAGTCTGAAGTTTGTTTGGAACATTTTGATTTCATTTATAGTTATCTTTCTTACAGAATTAATTACCCTTTAGATAACTTGCTATCGAAAGTTTAATTCTGTACCTTTACTTTGGTATTAATTACCCTTTTCATTAGTTTTAATTTTAGATATCTCCCCACAGTTATTTTATGGTATACATAATTTTCCCGAATACAAGATTTGGGATACTTTGGGATATTCCCGAATTTTTGTTAACTATTATTGTAAGAATATTTGAGTTTATTTCTTTCTCCCATAAAATAATTTCCTCTAGTACAAATAATAATGAAGAAATTTAATGATGCTTTTTATGTTGTAATTAAGACATTATAACTATTAATTTTCATTACAAGCATTTCTATTTTTATCATCTATTTAGAATATTATTATTTAAATCAAGTTTCGGTCTTAATGAAACTAACAGTTGTAAATTGTGATTGATTATGTTTAATCTTGCTTTCAACAACACTGAAAATAATTCTCAAAAGTAAATCATCCTTGTTATCATCTAACACATCATACAAATTTGTGAAATAGAGATTGAAAATTAATGATCCAAGTTAAAAAGGATCATTAACTAATTCTAAATTACAATTTTCTTTATAGAAATTTATGAAGTTAATGAGGCGTTTTTCTAAATATTTTTCTTTTAACTTTGATATACTATAAACGTAATGAAGCAATTATCAGTTCCATTTCTTCGTTTTTTTTCTTATCAGCTTCAATTTCAAATGAATAAATATTGTATTTAAAAATGATTTTTATGAATTAATTTGTATTTATTAAAATTAAAATGGCCCGATTTGTTGGATTTTTATATTTCCATTTACTCATCCGATTCAAAAGAGATTTTTTTAGGCCATGAAAACCGATGAAGCTTAGTTCCTTCACTAGAAAGAAATTATTATATATAAACTTACTGCGGTTTCTAAATATTTTTCTGTGACTTAATTTTTAAATTTATGCCGAAATGTTTGCTATGCTGCCAAACATCAAATTATCAACTCAATCATTTTATAACAGTGACCTGAATTATGATTGTAAAATTCTAATTAATGCATAACGGTTTAATTTAAATTCTATCCCAATTCTGTCTGTTTTAAAAACGCGAAACATAGAATTTCATAGAATTAAACTGAAATCTTATTTCATCCTTTTATTTTTCTGAGCTTTATTTTCTGGCTTTTATTTTTCTAAACGTATGTGAAGAACATTAATTTTTAATTAATGTCTAAACATTCAGAAATAACAGTCCATAAATTTTCAAAAGCATAAACCTAATTAGACAAATGATGAATCAAAAGAAGAATAATTTTACATAAACAAACAGAATAAAATTTATGCTTAATAATTGAAATAAATTTATTTGAATATAGAAAACATCTACTATAATGTTTAATGCTTCTAATATATTATTTTTTTTTACGTTTGCACGATGGTTATTTATAAATAGAAATATTTTTAATGATTGCAATTACAATTACTCTCTTATTGATAGTTATTTTTTGAAAATGAAAAATTAACGTGAATTAATTTAATTTGTGTTTAATAAATAGACATTATTCTACATAATCGGAATTTAAAGAAATCATATAACTTGCAGTGATGCTTATTAAAAAAATCAGTGACGCAAAATAAAAAAAAATCTTATAACTTGCAAAAAAATGATCTCATTTTTATATTTAGAAATAAAAATGGCATTTCTGTAAATCTTTATACTTGCGCATGTATTTCAAAGTGTATTTCATTTGAAAAATAGAATTTAAATACTTAATATTATGAGACTCAATGAAATGTTAATTTCCAATTAATTATTTCCATATTTGCTCATTTTAAATTAATATTTATGCATAAAAAATAGAGATTTAAAAAGATTTTAATAATTTTTTAATTATAAAATATAAAATAGATTTAAAAAAGAGAACGCTGATGTGAACTTTTTATTGTATACTACTCATTTGTAATTATAATATTTCTCATTTTGTAAATTATAATAAAATGCTGTTCAGGAAATTTTTAAAAATATTGGGAAATTTAAAAAAAAAAGAATTTTAGTCCATATATAAACATATAAACGTACACTCAATATTTTTCAATATAACATAATCAACCTCTTTTCCTAATTAATTTTTCATGGATATTTTGAAAATAAGTAATTTTGACGCTTTTTTACTTCGAATATGTGTATAAAGAGTATTCACAAAATTATTTTCCTAATTTGGAGTTATTTACAGTTAAAAATAATGACAGAATCAATCAAATTTTATACACAAATTTCAGAAAACAACGGGAATTTCTAGGAAAAAATTCAATAAAAATAATGGGAAAACTCACAGATTTGCGTCAAAGTCGGAACGAAAAACATTACATTTAATGATTATAATAAGCGCTTTAAAAATGAATATCGAAATTTCCATAGAATTTCTGAGATAAAAAATATACGCGTAAAACTGTATGGCATGTTGCACGAGATTAACAAAGTAATTATTTATTAATAAATGATAACATTTTATTTATGCGTTATTCTTACATACGTGTGTAAGATAATAGATCGGCATTTGAAAATTGAAAAAAAATGTCACCATATTTGCATATGAAATAATTTATTTAATTTCTACCCTACATATTAAAAAAACAACAACTCATCTTAATTTTCTCATATCTCAAGAGTAATATTCCGAGAATTTTCCTTTTCCTTCGGAAATCCATATTGAAAATAGAAAAAAGAAAACCCTTTACATTTCCATATAAATTTTTTTTCTTAGAACAAGACGGAATTTTTATTAATAAAATTTCTGCGTCCCGATAAAAATATTTCATTATCATATATTTTTTGCTTTATTTAATACTTAAGTCATCTATATCGACTTTACACATTTACGACGTCTGCTTCCTACATTTTCAAAATTTTCAATCAAAATATTGAATTTTTCAAATAGTTCTCTTTTATTCTAAGCTATATTGCATTTGAGTTGCTACAAAGTTAATAGTTTTATGATATTATTTGTGTGTTGGAATTAGGTATTAATATTAATTTTGGAAATACAATACATTGAAAATTTGGAGTATAGTAATTACTCAATCTTATAAATAAGATAAGTGTTCTAACTGAAACTTTTTTCATCATTCCATTGTAAAAAATGCACATGGAAAGCAGGAATTTCAAAATAGAAAGACACAGACGCTAGAAGGTGAATTTAAATTTAATATAACATGATGTATACATATTTAAATACGAAAAACTTTTATAAGTATTGAAATAATTATATTCATTTATAAACGCTAAAATCAACAGAATAAGATTAATATTTAAGTGAACTTACCTCAAGTCTTTTTAAAATGAGTTCCATCTTATCATATCTTAGACCTATTCTGTTTTAATTCTAGGTTTCAACCTTCTTGTATGTAAAATATGCAATCACCAAAAAAATATATATTGTAAACTGAAAATATTTCTGCAAAACGAGTTTCTACATTTCAGACTTTAAAGAGACTAAAAAGCATATATTTGGAATTATATCTATTAATCTGAGAACAATGTAATTCAAAATAGTTTTGAATTGGATTTATGGAATTTGGTAAATGAGCATGAAACAAAATTCATAAATTTATGTCAAATTTTTAGTGACATCTACAAAGTGAAAATTTGATATTTCTGGAACAAGATATATACAAAATATGAAATTTCAGATAATACATTTTAAAACGTATAGAATATCATGAAATTTTTTTAATCAAATCCGCCAAATGATTGATGAACGGTTATTTTGTATTTGCGAATATATTTCAACAAAACACTCAAAAACGTAGTGAATAAAATAAAGGAAATTTCAGATAATACAATTTTGAAATGGCAGTTTAGCACCTGAAGTAAAGAATATTATTAAATTTTTAATAAAATCTGCCAAATGACTGAGGAACTATGAATTTGTATTTTCGAGTACATGTAAAGAAAATAATTCAAAGCCCGTAGTGGCTAAAATAAATGAAATTTGAGAGCAATTTCTTGATTGAAATTGTATTTCTGAATCATGTTTTGGTTTCAATCAACCATAGAAAAAATTTAGAAAATATATATTCCTTTTCGGGGAACTTGTAATTTAATTACGTATATCACCGAGTAGATTTAAACAAAAATGCTGAATTTATGTTTCGTAATATCTTTGGTTGTAAAAGTGGTCTCAGAGATTCATATTTCGCATAAATTTGGAAGGAAAAATTCTATCAAGATTCTATATTTCATATAAATTTGATAGGACGAATTCTATCGTGGATCTGTATTTCGTATTATATTTGATAGTAAAACGCTGTCAAAAATCTATATTTCTTAATTACTGTTCAGGACTATGAATGCCACATAAGGCATTCATAGTCCTTAGTGCATTCATAGTGAATGCCTTATGTGGCATTCATAGTCCTTACTGAAGGTGCACTATTTTATACAGCAAATATAACATTTTTATTTGAGAATATGAAGTAAAAGTTGGTAATCATCATTTCCACTGATTTAAAATGCAATAATTAATCCAAATTTGAGTTTTATCAGCACAGGAATTGATAGCATTAGATATATTATAAAATGATGATTTGTTTGTTTATTTGCAACAAATATTTTAAATTAAATTATTTCAGATATATTTATTTTTGTATCATAAAATCAACGAATTTTTCGTTTATATTCATTTTAAATATTCAAAATGAAAACAAATTAGTGAAATAAGATCACGAGGGAAATTCACTTATAAATCGCAGTCAGAACAAAGATAAAGCTCTTCACAAGTAAATTTATTCAATAAATTTTAATCAATATTAGACTGAATTTGTTATTTTTAGTTATCATGATAATTCGGCTTTACTTTTCTAAACAAGTTATTTATGAAATTTATTCTCTGAAGAAGATAAAAGTTAACCAATTAGAGTTAAAGTTAAATACTGAAGTTTCTAGAAGTTAATATGTATGAATATAATAGTTACGTTTAATCTATAATAATTTTGTTTTATATATTGAAATAATTCGCAATTATTTTTTTTTGTAAATTGAATTACTTAACAACACAGATCCAAGGGAAAGCGAAATTTAAGTATTCAATTGCCAGTTCATAGATATAAATGAGCCATGAATAAAATCTACAATTGCCTGTTTCTAGAAAACGAATTGTTATTCATATTAATCTGATCAGTTATTTTTATGTATTAAACTAATACATTTTCCTCTTTTGCATATGTAGTATTTTTCAAATATTTTACAAACATTTTCCTTGGGGAGAACAAAATTTAGCAGCTGAATAATAAATAATATTCAATTTCTTATATAATTTTATTATATTTCTTTGTTTATAATAATAGTAATGGTTTCGTTTGATTTGTTTTTAGTTTTTTTCCAATACACAATGTTGAATAAAGAAATACGAGTTATACAATGAGAAAAATTTCTTAATTTTAAAAGTTGAAATGAATATAAAAATCTTATTTCGTACTATAGAACTAGAAAAAATAGGAATCTAAAGAATATGAAAGAACCCAAGGAAAAAAAAAACGAGAACAAAAATATAAAAATAATTTTGTCCATTGACCTGCATATTTAACATGGTAGAAATATATCATGAATACATGACACGTACTTTTATTGATTACCAGTTCAATAAAAGGAGTTTATTGATTTTCTTGCTGGCGAGAATCTTTTCAAATTAAATAATACACATTGAAAAAGTAAGAAACTCATTATGAACTTACTTTGTTTCTTTAATAAAAGTGCATTTATTCACTTCAGAGAACTTTATCTTTTCTTTTTTATGGTAAATGAAAATATAAATATTTTTTCCAAACGGTTTATTTTATCATGCCTTTATGCATATTGATTTGTCTTATCTATTTAGAAAATAATACTATAAAAATATTCTTTTTGTTGATCTATCCAAAAATGATAATCAAATTTAGGATAACCCGAAAACAGCTTTATAATACCAAAAAATACGTAGGACATTCTAGAATAAAGATGATATTTTCTATATTAGTGGAATGTTCTTTCAATGCAATATTTTAAAATAAAAGTTTTTTGAAATAATTTTAAAGGGATTTTTTTTGCATTTAATATATAAAGATGAATTTTTGTTTATTTACCTTTTTTGCTATATTTTACCATTCATCTGATTGAGATGAAATTTTGGCAGCTTATTGCTTTTACTAACGCGAAGGTGTAGGTATAATACAATTATTAGCGTTTATTTTGAAGTCAATCAGATTGGGTTTGCTTTTTCGATGGCCATTAACAAAGCGGGAAGTCAATCACCTCAAGTGACTGAACTAAGAAAATCCATGTTTTCCCATGGCCAGTTGTATGTTGGATTATTTGGAGTCGCTGATCCAACAAATTTATTTGTTGTTGCTGAAAATAGATATACATAAAATATTGTCTATTCTAAAACATTCTAATAATAACGTAAAAAGAGTAATATAAAAATTTATGATATTATCTCATTTATATATTATTCAATTTCAATAACTGTATTTATTGTTAAATAGTAAATAAATATAATTTTTTCTATTGTTCCTAATTAAACAAGATTGCTATTTCAAAGGATATTTCCAAAATTATTTCTTCGAAACCAGATATCATATAGTATAATACAGGGTATCCAAAAAGTTCCCGTACTGATGATTTGTGAATTTATTTTACAAAAACAATAGGTTTAAAAGGAAATATTTTATGCCAATGATAAAAAGCACTTTTAACATAACTAATTAAAAAAATACTGAACTTATATTTACAATAAATAATCAAAATGTCCATCCCTTTCTTGTAGACAAAGCTGAACTCATTTGCGCATGTTTTTCGAAACGCGTTTTAACATGCTAGGAGGGATTTCTTGTATCCTTTGGGTAATTGCGGTTTTCAAATCATCTATTGTTTGAAGATCACCTTCATAAATTTTGTCCTTTAAATACCCCCACATAAAAAAGTCCGGGATGGTCAGATCAGGGGATCGAGGTGGCCAAAGATTTTTTTGAGATAAGTCGATCGCCGAAAAAAGCTTCAAGCAGGTCCATGGTTTCATTACTCGTATGGCAAAATTTAATATACTTGAAAAAAAATCATGAAAAATGATTTTTTAAATTTGGAGTACGGGAACTTTTTGGACACCCGGTATAAGCATGAAATTTAAATATACTTTGCGTGCAATGCTGAAATAATTGGAAATTAAAAAAGTGTATTTTGGTTAATTGTTCAAATGAAGTACTTTTTTTTCTATTTCAGAATTTTTTGTTTTTTATAAAAAATATTAAGTCATTAAAGAAAGAAACTTTTTTATGTATAAGAAACAAAAATATGAGTAAATTAGCAAGACAGTGGTAATTAGAAATTAGAAAATATTGCTTTTTTAGCCATGATAATTGCATCTTTAAACATTAACAGCTGAGTATATCC
>JAOUZG010021554.1:0-25073 GCA_026289955.1 Argiope argentata
AACTGTCTTAATATACTTAACGACTAAATCAATGATTTTTTTTTTTTGTAATCTCTTAATGCCTGACTAACTTGATATGAATAGGAGATGGACAGTTATAAGTATTGTTATTTAGCATAACCGACGGCCTGTTTGAATTAATCAAAATCTATCCATTATCTCATTTACTAATTGGCGTAATTAAATTTTAAAGATCCGAGATTACTCAAAAAGTAGAGTTTCGAGATTGAAGATTTACATCGTTCTCCTACATTGGCACAATAGTTAACATCTAATTCTTTATAGAAGGCAGATAGTTCCACTCGAAAATATGCTTTGAAATAATTAGAAACTTAAACAAAAATATGATTTAAACCCTCATGTATATTGTAGGAAATTGCGTGATTGATTTTGATAAAATTTTAAAGCATAATAACTAAAAAAAAAGACTTCAAATTTGAAGCAAAAAAACTGAGGTATTTTTAACATTAAATTAATGCAATAAAAGAAACTAAAATTGCTCGTGTTGCAATCTACTTTTCTGAAAGAGGGCTAATTGGTATTTTCCAGCAATTTGGATTTTATTTACAGTCAATAGTTATTTTTTTTATTAGAAAATTTTAAAAATGGTATCCCTTTTTGCAACCACCGAGCCAGGAAGAGTTAAATGACGCAAATATAGACGAAATATTTATTCTCTTGTCCTGTTAAACATATTTAGTAAAATATTTTTGATATATTAACAATTTAAACAAGAAAGTGTCCCACTTCTATGATTAAAATAGACCAAGTTATGGAATTGTAGACCACTACATCAAGGGAGATCATTCATTTAATCAACGTATTCCATTACCTTTAGGTGGCGTTGATTGGTCTATATTAATATTAATAATAGTCAAAGTTTTGTATTCGGTAAATTTTAGTTGTATAAGAGTAAAACTGTTTTTGACTAAATAGAACAAAGAGAAGAAATGGACTATATAAAAATTGAGATTCCGTAATTTATCGTCTGCAACAATATAAAATATAATTATTTACTCCATTAAAAGAATTCTATTTATTGGAACTATATGCCTATCTTTAACGATTTAAAAATCAGCTAATAGGTTCCGATTAGAACGAGCTCCTGTTATATTTTACACCAGTAGCATCAGAAATAATCAGCATAGATTTGACCCTAAAAATTAATGTAAAAATAGAAATACTAATCAAATAAATAAATAATGTCTTAATATGGGTTTGATAATATAGAGCGAGATACTCTAAAGATTGTGATTATTAATCATTATTAAGAGATTAAAGAAAAGATTATGGCGTAAAAAATTATATATTGCTTTTCCCACTACCCATTAATTCAGTGAAAATATTTTACCAATAATCGAAAATAATTACGCAGAGAGTTTTTACTGAATAGATTGTAGAAAGGAATTTTACAGGTATAATAGAGCTAAAGCGGAAGAACGAAGGAAGAAACAGAAAATGTATGGTTATAATAATAATAATGATTTAAAAAATGAGCTTCTGGGTTTGAGTATAATCTTTGACACAGATTGTAATATAGAATATTAAGCAATTTATTTTAGTTCTGAATAAAAAACAAACTACTGAAATAAAGCAGTATCAGAAAATTAATATTACCTAGTAAACATGGATATGATGTCATTGGAGACATTGTAAGAAAAAAAAACTGAGCTTATCAAAAAGGGGTAGATAATGAATCTATTATGGAATAGTAGAGTTTTCTTTATTTAAATAAAACATATGGCAAATTATTTTGGCAAATTTCGTTGCTCCTTTCCTATAAGTTATATCAAAATAAAGAGAATTTAAATATAATAAACATCAGAGAAAAATGATATTTAATTATTATAAAATAAAAGGATATGAGTCCTCTAATTGTCCTTGAATGGAAATAATTATTAATAAACTTACAACATGAGTATATCATCACAGGAGATTTAAATATGAGAAAATATCTAAAATGTAAGAAATTATAAGCATATTTAATAAATAAGAATTAATTCAGCTATTAATAAAACTCATATTAAGACATAAATGGGAAAATATATAATAATCCATTTTAACATCCTAAAATTTTATATTTTTATTGAATTTATTTTTTTACAACTTGGAAACTTAGCTAATAACATTTTTAAATTGATATGCCCACGAGCCAAGTCATATGCTTAGACTGGCTAGCCAGAAATCCGCCATTATGTATATAACGTTATAAAACGTTATAAAGTTTCTCTCTAATGGCACATAATTTTTGTTTGAGTGAAGTTCGAATCAATCCTCGTATTAAAAATATTAATTGAAAGTAAATATTAATAAATCTTACTGTTTAAATTGTTTTTTCTCCTTTTCTATAGATAGGTCATATTGAGAATCTTCTCGTTCATTCTTGAATATTCTGATCTTTCATTTATTTTATATATGTGGAGTGCAATATTTGCAATTATAAATAAAATGCCTTTAGTTCTAAAAGTCCATTTTCTGTAGTCGAAAGCAGAAAACCTTTTGACTGATTAAATCATTAAAATTCTCCCGATAGACCAATTATTAACAATTTCGCTGCCATAATTCACACTCGGACTATATAATTAGATGACTGCTTCTCTTAATAGTAGTATTGCGAGGCGTCATCTAATAAGACAGTTGATTCGGTTGGTTAGATAAGCATGAACCACAAGAGAATCCCTCGCCAGTCTACTTGTTTGAGATGCAGTAAGATGCGCTTAACCTGCCGCACATGAATTATTTTTTATAATTTGTATTTAAAGATACCAAACGTCTAAGATGGAATTCGGTAGATAAAAGAAAAAAGTATTAACTTTTAGTTATAAATTGGATGATCAAAAGGTTCAATCACTTTTGAATATATAATATGCACACTTTTTAAAAAAAATCATACATTCGAATAGATTGAAGGCAGTTTAGACTTAATCTTTAAAACTGAATATTTAAAAAGGCATTTTCTTTAAATATTTGTGTTCTTTTAGCTACAAACAAGCCAATTACGGTTACAGTTTTGTTTAGACATTGCCTTCGGTATTAAAATGATATATATGATGGTTACTGGTTGATTGATTTAGGTCATAGAAGACTTACATTTTAAAAAAGGGAATATACAATATTTAACCTACAGCAATATTACACTTCTTTTGTTCAGCTGTTTTAAATAATCGCTTGCTAAAGCTGAATGTTCGAGCTTTTTAAAATAAAAAGTCGAATAATTTGTGGATTGAGCAGCATATTTCATTTAAAAGGATGAGCATACAATACCTATCAAGTTTTGTAAACAAATCTTATCAAGATGAAGTTCTGTAATCCTATTAAACTGAATATTCATAGCTGAGATCAAGTTGAATCGATGATTTTTTTTTACTATCAATAATATTTATATTGTAAAAGTATCATATTTAAAAAAGAATTTATCTAGCATAGTAGCTGACCCAGATTTTTTTGGCTTAGTTTTTTGAAATTATCATATAATTTTTATATTCTGCATATAATTTTATTATTTAACCCATTAATACTTTGTATACCTTTTTAGAAATATTTCGAGAAACCATCTTCAATTTTACATGAATAAACACTTCAATTTTAAAATTAAACTATTAGTTTAAACTAATGGCTTTTGTTTTAGTTTGTTATTAACAAATGGCAGCAATTAAATGATATGAAATGTATTCTAAAACCATTTTGTGTTTATTTTCAAGAATTACGCTCTTTGCAATATCAAGAAAAAAAAGTAAGTAAAAAAATGTTTATGTATAATTTGTATATATAATGTGCATTTGATCTATATATGTACATCTATGAATAATTCCTTAGTTAGCTCGTTTTTGTAATTTTATGTATTTTTATATATTCACAGATTTTTTTAGCATTTTAAGATCGAACCTTTTGAAAGCCGTTTGAATTAAAAAAATGTAATTATATTTAAAAACAATATTTCTACAGTTGATTCGAATTCATCGGCAACCTGTGTATAAAATATTTTTGAAAACAAAAATGTCAGGGATTAATGGGTTAATGTAACCGACAGTGATTTTCGATTTTAAACTTGCAAGATGCGTTGATCGTACATTAATAATATATGTAAGTTTTGTATTTTTTAATTTATGTAGACTGAAACGAGACAATTACACTCCCATGATCAAAATTTAGGTTTGTGTAGAAAATATAGTGATCATGAAAACTCTAGTATTGTCAGAATCTTTGATATTTTAAAGCAAATATAGGAGAAAAAAAATCTTCTTGACTTTAAAGATTTTATTCAGTTATGTTGAATTAGTATTTTCAACTATATTTTCTTTTAGTTTATGATTAATTAATGCTACATTTATTAAAAAAATATTTTCGAATTTCCGAGTTTGAGCACAGATTTTCTTATATAAAAAGGGTGACTTTTAAAAAAAATAATTTCATTGTGTGTGTTTCTTATAGTAAACATAATAGTATTTTCAAAACTTAAAATTTATTAATCAAAAGACGATTCAGTTTTGATTCCATTTAAAAATCGCCACCAGGATCAAGAATTTTGATAAACTGAGAACAAGAGTCCATAATGTTTATAATAACGAATTGTGAAATTTTATCAAAAAATAAAAATTAAAACAAATTTTTGAGAGTTAGACTCTAGCACTGTAAGGAAACTAAGTTATAATGATACCATAAAAAATCCTAAATATGCATCGAAAATTTTATTAACAATTAAAATTTCATTTTAATTAGAGTGTTTTTGTTAGAACTTTATCTTTTTACAGTCTGAGTTTGATCTTTATATTTTTGACCTAAAAAAATTATGCTTCTTAATATTTCAATAAAGGCGTATTGAAACTTTATTTCTCCTCCCAAGAAATGGGAAATTGAGTAGGAACTCAAGGATTATATATATATATATATATATATATATATATATATATATATATATATATATATATATATATATATATATATATATATATAGGGAGGTACCAATAACCACGAATAATTACCTTCGCCCTGCCATGGCATCCAGGTTGAATTGAATGATTGAGCTGCCGCGACTCCGGGCATTGTAGGCGGGGCATAATAGTTTCCCATACGCAAACGCGCCGACTCTTCATGCAAAGGTAAAAGTTATTTATCGATAATGTTATTGGTAAAGGGTTCGAAAAGTAATAATCGCATCACAAAACATATCGAGAAAACATGAATCAATTAACGCACTGAAAACTTCTAATTTCTATATCTAGAGGTGGTCCTCAGTCGAATAACGTTCGAGTAAAGCCGAATTAGTAATATTTCCAATCTAGGCCGAGACAAAATAATAATTTAAAAAATCGTATCATACATAAGTGAGAGAAGTTCTTTTAATTGTTTGAAAGCAAGACATTGATATAACTAAAATTTCTATTAATTAAAATCATTCTTATAAAATAAAAAGTCTTTAAAGAATTGATCTGATTGTTTTTTAATCCACAATTTTTTCACCGGTGAAGTGTCCATCGCGAATGTGATTATTATCTACTCTCGGATATTGACCCCCCCCACGTCCCCTTCTCCCACACTTTTATGCATGAGTCAGGAATCGCAGATATCGCCAAAATTGAGATTAGAGATAAGATGAAGGACTTGTTTACAGTCATTTAACTATACATAACCCCAATTATTAAGAAGAATAGTTGGTGAAGCAATTATGATTAAGCCTCAAAATTGAACTAGTCATATGAACAATAAATAAATTTAAAATAAAACTTAACCAATAACAGCGAATTAAAAAAAAAACCTGTTTAAGAGGCGAAGGTCAAGGCCTATATTGCTCCAAAAATGAGTTTTCAATCGTCAATAATACCTTTTATTCATCCACTCGAGTTCAAATACAGTTTTTTAAACTTGTAGAGGATGTTAGTACAGTTTTTTTCAAATATGAATTCATTAATTAAATTTAATTAATTGTTAATACTTTAAACAGAGTTTCAGCAGTTTGTAACTAAACTTGAAATCAACAGACAGAAGCTCAATCGGTAAAATGCGAGGAATTCAGTATTTTTCACGTGAAGTTGAAGAAGGCGAGTTCAATTCTTACCAAAATTAATAATTTTTTGATAAATTATTTTATAAAAAGTAACTAAAATAATTTTTTCTTTGCTGATATAAGTAGGAAAGGGCTTCGTTTTTGTATCTTACTTACTGTAATGATTTAATGTAGGCGATAAAAATAATTTTGTACTGACCATGAGCAATGAAATCTGCGTTGAAACAGCAATGATTTCTGTAGCTTGAATAGTTATTATTTAAGATGTCTGATTTAAAATTACTTGTGTTGAAAATGGTATGGAACTCCACTTCTAATTAAATCTTTGTAGAAATCTTGAAAATTTCGAAAAACGGTTGTAACTGCAAAGATTTAAAAAAAAAATTCAAGTTTTAAGTATTGCAGTATACCAAGCATCTAAAAAAATTCCTATTTGAACACAGTTTGGTTAAAGGATGTAAACCTTAAAACAGTATTCAGATACTCATTTTAAATGAAGGCCAAAAAAATACATTTCAGTTTTCATAAAATGTACTTTTCGTTAAAATCTGAAAACATTAGTTTTAGAAGGATTCGTATGTTTTTTTATCCCCTCCCTGCAATTTTACAAATTTTCTAATAATTTTCAGCATATCAGTTTAAGTTAAAGTCAAGCTCTAAATATTGCAAATTTTGAGCTTCCTAAACCGAATTGATTTCCAGACAGTTGCAGAAAATTCAGGTTTAAAGTGGTAGTGCTTCACAAAATGCTTTTTTAAAATTTCGATTGCAAATTAAATAAAGTATGCAATATATACATATTATTTTAATCTCTTAAATTCTTTGCATTTTTAATAATTTAATTATTGGACGCTTTCAATTTCGAGAAGACGCTGTCTTGTTGATTTAATACATAGAATACTTGAAGTATTTGTGAATTATTTTTGTGTCGAATTATAGCTTTTTAGAACTCTTGCATATTCAATTATAAGTTTGAGAAGCGGTAATTCGATGCTAATATGACGTACTGGTATAACCATTAAGGGGTTAATCGTCAAAAAACTTAGCCTTGAAGATTTTAATGCGTTTATGATATTTAGAACTCAGTGAAGAAATGTACTGTCTGTCTCTTCATTATATATCACGAAAACATAACGATGAAGCTAAAGAAATATGGTATGTGATTTTTGCATCAAAATGTTGACAAAACCGTGTTCAAACTGAAGAATCCGTTTAATTTGAAATTTTATATTGCATAGAAATTTTTAATGTCTCAACTGATCTTATTTATTCTTTAATAAATAATTTTATCTATTGTTCCACCATTGTTTTCGGATAATTATTTTATGATTTCTCGCCTGAACGCGTTCATGATAATTTGCACCCTTCATTCGTTGTCCTCAAAAAGCATCGCAGTGATTTACGTTTCTCCCATCCAACACTTAAAATTAGATCAGATTTACAGTGAACAAAGAAATAGCTGAAGAATTATTGTTTGCATTGCAGGTTGATGAGTTAGTAGGTTTTAGAAAACTGTAGAGTTCCTCTTTCATCTTTATTATATAAAAGAAATAACAATGGATATTGAACATTGGGGGGGGGGGAATCTACATGCTTTGTAGAATATGAATAGTGGAAAGAATGAAAAGTAGAACAAGTTGCATAAAGTCAACGAGTTTACTTTCGATTTGGAAGAAGTGATAAGCGACCTAGTTTATTTATAGCACTGTGGGTTTTTCTTAAAATACAGAAACGCATAGCGGTATATTTTCTGACTCATACAAGGATATGATATAATGGATAGTTCTTTCAAAGTTTCTGTGTTACTTCTGAATTTAATAATATGAATACTTAGAGTTAATCGGATTAATTTAAAACAGTTCCAACATACACTGACTGACAAATATTACCCTTTGAATTACGGATAAATGAAATTTCAAATATCCTTTTAAGATTATAATTTTGAAAAAGTTTCCTCCATCTTTCCTTTCTTTTGAAATATGAAATGTACCTACTCTGGTATAGCTTATTTTTATCTTCTTTAATTTCAATTATTTTTCCCCTCACATAATGGATGATAAAAAAGGGAAGAGCTATAAATTCATCTGAAGAATAAACAGAGATCCCACGTATTAGCTGCAAGGGGGTTGTGAATTTGAATGATTTGATGATGTACTGGCTGAATTAGATCGACCGCGGAGAAGGGGGGGAACTCAGATCCAATATCTGCAGCTAATAAAAGAGAGAATACAAGATCGTGGATGAATCAAGGAGCTTTCGAGCCAAATTTTCGCAAAAGTTTTTTTTTTTTTTAAATTTAAGATTTTCTTTTTATCTTTTTTTAATGACAAGAGATTAGTTGAAAACAATTGTCAAATCATTCTTTTTTATTTCTTCGTGATTAAATAAATTTTCTTGTGAAAGAACCGAAACTCTTTCAATGTGAAAATGAAACACGTTTTTCTAATTAAGAAACTTATTTGAAAAGATTCTTTGAAAAAACTGAAAACGTTGCTAGCGTATGTAATTTAAATCTACCTTTATTCAAACTAACTTTTGCGTTCCTTCAGTCATAAAATTAAGCAAATTTAAGGTCTATCATAATATGATATACTTTTTTTTAGCTTTCTAGTAACTTTTTATTACCTGTGCTTCACAATATTTGAAAATACTGGAGATTGGGCTTAAGCATGTTCTGAAAATGTTTGAAAATAAAACGCATTATCAAAGTGAGGAAATAGGGAAATTTAAAATCAATTTGAGCTTACTTTTAGTTTTAAATAACTTACACCATGAGCTATCAGATATAGATATAAAAATATTGAGGCACCATTAAATGCCAAATAGGGTCAAAGTTATTGATAATACACTAGAAAACGCTGATTTCAAACAGAATTTTATCAGAAATGCCAATTTTGTCATCATTATTTAGGAATCTTCTAATAGACGTGACATTAAAGCTTGGATACTGCAGTACAAGCTCAAATATTGCCCTCGTCTGTACACAATTCAAAATTACTTTATTCCCCCTATGTGGAATTTAGAAAAGGAGCATCAATATAATTGGCATTTACCGCGTCAATCTTTTTAACTAACGCTAGATATTTATTGAGGTATTAAGATGAAATCAGGAATCTAGCTTAACACTCTGATAGTGAATTATCTCTGGTATCGAAAGGTGTTGCCTCTGATGTACCAAAACAATTATTGGATTATAAAATGCACGTTTCACATATATCTTTGATGTAAAATTATACTTTCATATTTATAAAACCACAGTTTAATGTAGCATTGAATTGAATGCGCGAGGTTGATTCATATGTTTCCGAAATTAAAAACGATTCCTTTCTGATTTGATAATCTGGTATAGAGTACTGGATGCTTATATTTTTGTTATAAATAATTATCCCTCTGTCAATAAAGAACAGACTATTCCTTCTAGCTAAAAAATAATTTATCGTGTACAAAACTGAACTGAACTGAAATGAAATGAGATAAACATCTGATAGAGAACGTGATCTAAGAGCATAGTGTAAAATTACGCTTATAGTTAAGTTTATCATGTGACTAAAGCCAAGGATTTTAGCATTTGTAGAAATAAGTATTGTTTCTAAATATTTTTTTGCCAGTTCAAAGTAAATGAATTGGAGGGCATTTATTGTATTATGCATTGCTGGAAATCGGGAGGAAGCTGCTTGCAGATTTACTCTCCAAAAAAGGGGGAAACAACTTTAAAATATGCAATTAGATGGAGATATAGCTATACATATAATATAATAATTTCTAACTAATTTACACTCTAAAAATCATTTCCTAATCACTTGATTTAACTTCTAAATTGCACGGGATTTGATTTCCGGCAATTATCAAAACGCGGTATCAACATTTTTTTTTTTTTTCTAAAACTGTAAAAATTAAAAATATTTTCTCAAACTCTCTTCTTTTTGTTTTTTTTTTCTTTACTATTTGGTACCATGTGCTAAGCTTGTCATGGCTTTAACCAAAAATTTTGAAAATGGATAAAAATTTAACTATTTTTTTAAATTATGAAGAATAATTTTTTTAAAAAAAACTTCATGCCAATGTATTCAAAGAGTATATAATATATGCTTAAATAAACTGCGTTACAGCAGAAACTAAGCAGAAATTTAGTTGCTATTTATAAAATTGCTAGGGAACGAAAACTTTTGTCCATGAATGTATAAGAAAGGGATTCTATGTGATTAATTCGTACGAGCTAATTTCGTTTCATTCTTTTGCACATGGAACAATTATTAGTGATATTATTTTAATTATTGAAAATGTTATCGCAATCAATGCTGAATTTTTTTTTAAAAAAAGTTTAATTTGAAGATTTAAAATAACACAAATTCCATCTTCCAGTGAAACATACTGTAATTTCATTGGAGTTCATGTAATCCTAATAATTTTTGTTCATGTAATCCTTGTGAAACATGCCGCGCTAGTTTAATTTCGGAGCTCATTCAACATCTTGCATCAGGAAGAGCAACAGATAATAAAAATTATCTGTTGCATTTAAATATTATATTTCTGAAGCTTTTTTTATGTGATTTAGGCATCCCATATAATTATTATTGTTCCATAAATTTATACATAAAAATGTTTCATTTTTGAAATAATACATTTGATGAAAAGTAAAACCTTCCAAACATTTTTCTTAGCAAAAATGCTTTTAAAAAAGAAATTCAAATCATAATAGACAGATTTTTAGTTTCATTATAACTTCTAGAAAGAAAACGAAGCAAAAGGCAAATGTTTAGCTATTACATTATAAAAATTATTAATTATTCAACTTGTAAAACTTATAAAATGAAATAAAAATCACGTCAATAAGCCTGAATTGAAAAGTCTGCGTTGGAGCTCATTGTAGTTAGCCCACTTATAAAAAAGTAAACATTTTTCTCTTCTTCTAATTTTTGTAATACTTATAAGGACAAAAATCTAGCCAAAATAAACCATGAAAGATAAAAAAAAATCAACTATCATAAATTAAAACACCGACGCAAATCTAGTCTCGTACTACAGTAATCATAGTTACAAATGTCAAATCAATTATTTTTTCAAAGTAATCAAAGGAAACTTTGTCTCTCGGGACATAATTGATTTGGGGAATGAAAATACGCAGCTATATCATACTACTATTAGTATGGTATTGAATTCATTGCTTGCAAAGTATTGTCTCAAAAAATTAAAAAATATATGTTAGAATTCTCGACAATACTTGCACGGCAATTAATATGGCATTGTTTAAATTACAATTTTTGAAATGAAGTAAACTTCATTTTCTGTGAGATAATATCGAAATAAGCTGCGGAAAAACGCCATCTAATTTCTAAATGACGTCTTTTAATGCCATATGAAAATTAGATATTCATGCAATGGCAAATTTAACTGCAAAATATTAACATATATTCAAATTTAGGATATATAATAGATACCTACCCCCAGTTGCAAGTTTCTTGGCCTCATAGTTGAGAAATTTAGGATAAATTAGTCAGTGAATTTAATTTAATTTTTATATATTCAACAAGCTGTAATAACGACATTTAGAATTGTTTTGGTGGACAGTATACATTCTAGTAATTTTAGGATTCAAATTCAGTCTGGGTGATCTAATAAGGAATTTCTTTGTTTTATTGCTCATCCAATAATTTAATTAAACGATTAGGATAGAATTAAACGATTAGGTTTCGATTAGGATAGAATAAGATTTAAGCAAAATCTTATTCTATCCTAATCGAAACTACAAACTGCCACGAAACCTCTTCACTAAATATCAGGACACAACAGTACCTCGAAGATAATCAAAAAGACCAACAGGAGACAATCAATCATTTCCCTCACTATAAGGCCTCTCAGGTCATTACATAATTGAATATTCCTTTTAAGAAGATCTAATTTGTTCGATCTTTCTGCCAACAGCTCCTCAGCTAGATTGGCAGTTCCTTAAAAAAATTGCTATGTATTGAAGGAAAATAGTCTTATTTTTAAATTGGGTTGATGAAAAGTTATTATCAAGTTATAAAGAGATAACTGTAGAAATAATTGCGTTAACCGAAAAAATGACATAATTCTTCAACAAGTGTTGAATGGTTTGCTTTCCCCAGTTAATTAGCCATTTACTTCTTTTACTTTTCCAAAACTCGCATTCGTTAATGAGGTGATCGGCCTTTTACACTAGCATTTGTCGTATTTAACAGAAGTTTTAATTGGTGTTCTAAAAATCCAGGTCGTGTAAAGATTTGGTTGAGAGAAATGTCACCGTTTATTCAATTAAATTCAACTTTTCCAAAAAAAACTTTTTTGTGTTTTAGCTTTTCAGGGCATTATTGCAAAAGTGTTATCATTCATCCTTAATCCTATTTCTGTCTTTGTTCCTAATATTTACAATAGGTTGAGTTGATTTGGCAAATTTATGCTCCTTTATTTCAATAGTGCCCTTAGTGAATTCGAGTCTACATTTGTTCCAAGTTATCTTCTCTTTCCTTAATGCAGTCTTTTAATTTTCTAATTATGTTTCTTTTTCATTTACATGGTATAAGTAATATTGCCTATGTTTCATGTTCAATGAATATTTCTATACCTGTTGCGCTCTTCAAGGATTTTTGAGATAGGAATTGAAACTTCAGATTTATTTATCCGAATTCACACCTATACTATTTTAGAAACATTGGGCCTTTTCTCCTCCCTGTATACCTGGCTATTAGAGTATATTAACCCTTTAATTATTTCATTTTTTTCCTGCCATCCAATCAGATCACACCTTCCATTTGGAGGATATGCTGTTCTAGTGATTTAATTATGGATCCCAGAAATATTTTAAGTGTTTGTTGAATATGTAAAGCTTTTGTAAAGCATTATTACATCTTTGATTTATTTCATTTCAGTTTATTAATCCAAAAATCAATAATTATGTGCCCGTAGAACGAATGAGTATGACGGTTCAAGACTTAATCTCTCCAAAAATTGGAATTTTAATGCAAAAAATAGAGACAAATTTTATCTGTACGTGCGCTGAGATGAAACATTTTCATAAAAGCAATGTGTATACTATATGTTTCATAGTTATAAGTTTTTTACATGCAATGAAAATCAATACAATACAATCGGAAAGTAAATTGAGAAGCCGATATAGTAATGAAAAATTGGCATAGTCATATTATTAAATATGAATGAATATCAACATTAAAACTTAGGCAAATTATTAAATTAATCGTAGCGTTTCACATTTCAGAAGCTAAATCGTTTCATTAATAACTTAAAAATTAGGAATCCACAAAATATTTATAACTTAGTTTTTGAAAACAGCAGGGAAACATGTAATTAAATATTTGATAGAAAAAAATATCACCGTATCTGGTTTGTAACTGTTAGCAAGGAAAAAAAATGAAATTTGGACACTACGAAGTCGTAAATTTTTGCGAAATCAAATTCTGTTATTAGAATGTAAAGCCGATAAGAAATATGGTTTTAAAATGACTATGAAACCTATTGTAGAGAGTACAGAAAAATATAATACTTTTTTTTTAAAAAATTAAGTGAAATGAAGCTTTATTCAATAAGATAAAGCTAAAATTGCAAGTATAAAAAATGCTTATGATATATGAACAGGGAGCATTGAAAATTACTAAATG
Source organism: Argiope argentata (assembly GCA_026289955.1). Taxonomy (NCBI): domain Eukaryota; kingdom Metazoa; phylum Arthropoda; class Arachnida; order Araneae; family Araneidae; genus Argiope; species Argiope argentata. Next base: position 13,639 of record JAOUZG010021554.1, read on the forward strand.
CAAGAATACTAATACAGGGCTTACTAAAATGTAGGATGATGATAAAATAACTCTGTTTGGAGACATCTGCATTTGTACTGAACGGAATGAAACCAAAGTTCAAATGCAAATTATGGAATTCGTTGGAGATAAATTCCGAAAGGAAAAAAAGTATTAAAATGCCTCAACGCAATATTTTACACTCCGTGCAGACCACCAATATTTTTAAATAACCTTCATTCTGAACATGGACCATGGGGCTCAAATGTTAATTAATATAAATTATTTTATCTGAGTTTCATATAGTATACCATTTATTTTGGTATGACCAGTATTTTTTATCTCCCGAACATTAATGAAATTTCCCATAATCCATTTACCATGAATTCATAGTAATTATCAACCCGTTTTAGCCGGACATCCTTAAAATATCTTTTGTCGGTGACTTTCACCTTTATTATTGTGAAATTTATTTCCTTATGCTTTTCAGAGTCTATACATGAAATTTAGTTTCTTTTCGATCATTAGTTTTATCTGCAAATGCCTATAAACAGGAATTTTTCTTTATGGACACTATGTGTTAGAAAATTAATTAATTTTAATCCTTTCACATAGAATGGCGAATCTAACTAGAGCATCGAATTATTGAATTTTTAATTTTAAATCTGCCACTAAGTGATAGTATTCATCAATTTAAAAGGCAAAAATCCTTTAAAAATGCTTCCACATCACAAATAGTCAAATATTATTATAGAAATCAAAATAATAATAAATGTTCCAAATAGGAAGCATAATATAATTAGGATGTTGAGTAAATGCTTAAATCAAGAGGTTAATACAGACAATAAAACACATTCAAATATTTTTTTAAAAAGCAATGAGTCTAGATATTGAAAAAGATATATACTATGAAATAAAAACGGAAGTGAAAATTCTACAAATGAGTTAAATATTAAAAAAAGAACTTAAAAAAAGCATAATTTGAACATTGCGAATTCACGCAACTGTTGATGAAGCAAAGGAAATGGATTAGACTTCTGAGAACAATAAAAAAATATTGTTTCAAACTGAATATCAAAAGAGTTTTGCAAGATTTTTTAAGGTTAGAGTAAAATTGTATGAAAATAAAATTGGCATCGCTGAAAATTTAACTTTTTGAATTTTCATAAGATGTAAAAATTATTTTATCGGGATTATGTTTTCGGTTAAAATAGTGGGGAAATGTAACACATTTGCTTAATTTCCAATAGACTAAATTTTAATTAGCATATGGCTATTAGTATACATTAGCTAAATTATATTAACATATTTTAAAAATTGATGTCAAACTTCCTATTGTGTTGAAGAGCATAGTGCCAAATTTCATTTATATGAACTTTTGAACACACGAAACGGTTTCAGCAGTAATGCCAATGATGTTGGGGATTCTTTGGAAGCGCCTAGGCTCAGCGGCCTTTAGTCTTCCGTTCAAATGGATTGATGAATGAATGCCATACAAAATATGTTGAGCATAAATGGGTTTCAGCTATAAAAAGTTTCTTCGGAGAGAGAAACCCCCCTTTACTTTAATTTTGTTCATAGTTTTATTAAATTGTCACGGTGTGGCAATAATATTTTATTGATTTACATATATTATTTACTTCAACACTCGCTATCATCGCTTAACATATAATATTTTAATTTCCACTCCGTTTTTTATTATTATTATTAACAACGCATAGTCTTTCAACACGCTAGAAGTATCCAAACAATAGAAAGTTTCTATGAAAACAAAAGTACGTACCTGCCATTAATCCCATCGAACAAGCGTTCAACCACTTGATGGACAGAAGAGAGAGCGACTGGTCGGAATGGGAAGAGAGCCCTTGTTATCCCACTAACCCACTGATTGAACGATTTTCATCATAGCTCGCGGGGCCGCAATGCAAAGCGGACGTCTAAGAGAGACTCTGTGGCATTGACCGTGAAAAGACGAATGCAGGAGTGACGACTTTGACGGCCCAGATTTCGTTTCACTAGTTGAAAGAGCTTAGTTTTTATGTACTCACTGCTGCGTTTGTTTTATGAAGCGTGCTGTAAAAGAAATGAAAGGAACAGCAAAGAAAAACAAAGTGGAAATTGCCCGCTTTTGTGTAGTTTCCATTCCTTTTGTTCTCATTATCTTGGACTCTTAAAATGCATGTCGTAGTTGTTTTTCTTGTTTTTAAAATAATACTTATTTTTTTGTAATTAGAATAGAACTGTTTTGCATATCAAGCATATAAGGGCAACAGAATTTTTGCAAGTGTTTTTTGAATGTTTTTTTTTATTTAATAGATTTTGATGCATATACATTTATTTAATAAATGTTTTTGCTCGTTCAGCATTTCAGTGGTTAACTACAAAAATTGACTCTGTTTTGAATATTCTGTAAATTCTTGATCTAGATTAACGAGGAATTTTTTATTAATTATTTACTTTCTTAGAAAATATTTATTTTACTTGCTGTACTTCAATAAGTTTAATTATTTCAATTAAGTAATTATAACAGCCTAATATTTTTATTTAGTGTGAACAATTATTTTATTAATTATACTTTCTTGAAATGCCCGTTTATCCGCTGTGTATTGATCGAGTTTCTTCATCATTTTTTGCTTTCTTAGATAGGATATTGGAATTCTTTATCAATTGTTCGTGATGCTCTAAACGTATATGATATGATAAAAATAAAAGATTGTCACCTTTCGACATGAGATTTATTGAACTAGGAAGCGAGTTACACATGTCGATATTTTAAAAATTTTTTAAGAAAAAAACTTTTTAAATTTAAAACTCAATGTCTAATCTAAATTAAAATCTGAAGTAAAAACAAAAGAAACTTGATCCAGTTCGATTCTAATTGTCTCAACTTTCTTAACCCTTTGCACTCCGAAAAATAATTAGATGCAAAATTATTCACCTAATACAAAGATTTGTTTATTGCTATGAAAAATAAATATACATTATTTTAAGTCGAATTTCTTTGAAAAATTAATCTACATCTCTTAACCATTATGTAGGGGTTTTTAACACATAAATCTGAAAAATAAATAAATAAAACTTCAAAATGATGCATAATCTTGAATGATGAGTCAGAGACACCATCGGAATGCAAAGGGTTAATTTAAAAAATTGCATTCTTTTTTAAGAAATTGCGAAGAAAATAAAAGTCAAAATTACCAAGAAATTAAAAGAGAATGACTTACTGCCGTTTCTCTATAACATATTGCAACTGCAAATTAATCATTTACAAATGTTAAACAATGATTCAAGTCGTCTATTGATATAGTCATCCGTATTTCTTTTTGAAGTGTTGTTATATCTTTGTACCGGATGATTCATAAGTCCATTAACATTTGAAAATTCAATATATCACCGGAATAATACAGGTAGAAGGGTAAAAATTGACGCACATGCTTGAAATTACAAGAGATTTTATTGACCCCCCCCCAAAAAAAAAGTGCACAAAAGTTATGAGAGAGGACGACGATTGTCTTATGTGTTGTGGCCGACGAAACCTATTTCACACTCCGAGGGTCTCTCAATTCCCGAAACTGCATAATTGGGGTTACCGAAAATCCTAGAACTGTCGTGGGAATCCCATTGCATGACGAGAAAGTCACTTTGCGGTGAAGATTTACCACATTTATCGTGAACGTACTTTTTTTCCTCTAGGAAATGCGTGGTGCTGCTTTTCAAACAGTGAGAGAAGCGGATTTGAGGCACTCCATTATGATATGGAATCGCTTCATCTCCATGAAAAAAGTATTTTTGTCTTTATTTTATTTTTTAAAAATCAGACGAAGTGGTAAACAGGAATAACAGAATGCCATCCTTCCTCGCTACATCTCAAAAAATTAGTGCGGTTTAATATCATTCTCGATTGTATAGAAAAAAAAATGGGAAACATCTTTATTTCTAATCTACATTGATTAAATCTGAGAGATAGCAGACAAGAACAAAAATTCGACGTTTAGCTTCTTAAATGAAAATTTCATTGCAATCTGAAGCTATTATTCCTTAATATTAGTCTTTTTTTGTACATTACAAGCTACGATATTTTTCTCCTTTTTTCCACGTTTAAATATGTGGAATATGAGGTTCGTGGTTTCTCAATTTATGTGCTAAAAGAACAGGTTCCCGATAAAAATTTGCAATGAAATGACCGACAAGAAACTCATTTCGTGCGATCAAATGGAACAACCGGGGTTATAACTGTTTAACAAAATTTATCGTTACGAGTCATCATTCCAGAATATTTGTTTCGAAACTTTACCCCGACCCGGAACCTTTTGAACTCAAGTCAGGTGCTCTAATTACTGCAAAAGTTTCCTTTTAACCCTGAAGTAGGCTGGGGGTTCTGACATTGTTACTTCTGTTTCAGCCTCACCAGGAAGAAGGCAATCAGCCAAAATTTCGTCATATGCCTTCAAGTCAATACTCTTTTCTCTCATCCAGAAAGGCTTTCTCCTCTTTTGACTAAGGCTGCAAAACTGGTTTAATGATTCGTTGCACACGATAAGATTCAATCTATGGGCATTAAGTGTCCAAATTTAAAGTTTCAATGTATCCAAGCATATAATGTAATGGACCCCCCCCCCTCAAAACATAGTGGTTCTAGTATTTAAATTGCATTACATGGAATAAATTTTCTTGATTTTTAATATTTTTTCTAGTTTATATTACAGGAATTATAAACATTTATTACAGCCAAAGTTTTTTGCGTAGTGACTTGACAGAGTCATCAAGGGGAGGAGGTATAAATATCTCTTGGAAGGCGCCATGGGAACAAAACTTTATGTATTTTCCATTTTTTAAAAAACTTTTTTTTTGCCCGATTACGCTGATTGCTTTTAAATAATTAACAGGTAGCCTCATTTGAACTCATATGCTCCTAAATGACAATATAATCTGTATACAGATGAAAGATGAATAAGTAATTTTAATTAATCTAAGTGAAATGATTGAGTTAACTGGATGAAATGAATAATTTTAAACGTAGAATATTTTTACTTTTTTAATATTTAATTTTTTAAAGTTAATAAACGATAGTTTGGTTTGGATGGGATTGATTCCAAAAATAAAATATAAAAATGTATATAACCACTAATGGTGCTTAATAGCTAATAAAGAGATGTTTTACCTTGGGTGGCAGATATCTTTAACCACTGACTAATGTGCAGTTTTAGGGTTATTTCACTCCCAATATTCTAATGTCTTACAAATATGATATCGAATAGCTCTTGCTAAATATCTTCGAAATTATATTTTTGTACAGAAAATGTATCAGAATAATTCTGCAGTAATTTTGTGATAAATTTTATTACAGTTTTGTTTCTGTTGCTACAATGTAGAAACTATATATAATTTTTAAAACTTTTTATGAATTTTGATTTGTGAAATTTTTTTAAATAGTAATGTAAAACTTTTACAAGTTGTTAATTTTTTTTCAAGAATAGTCAATGGTTTATTTTCTGAAAAAAGGTTTCATACCAAAGTAATAACGATAGAAGGAAAGTACTGTTTATAGCTTTTTATATTATGAGTTCAAAGTAAATATGATTTTTTGTGTTGGACATATTAAAAAAAGTAATATAAAAAATAAGTCAATTCCTAATTTCGTCAACATTTTTTTATTTTAGATACTTTTTTATTGAATAATTACAATTAATATAAACAATTTATCAAAAAAAATATATTGATTTTCGCAAGAATTGAACTCGCATTCTTCACCTTCACAAGAAAAATACTGAAATACTCGCATTTTATTGATTGAGCTTCCGTCTATTGATTTCAAGTCTCATTAAAAACTGCTAAAAATCTATTTAAAGTAATTAAAATTAATTAAATTTGAGCAAGATATATACAGGGAGAATGTGAACCAATAGCAGGGAATTGAAAAAAAATTGAGCAGTATCTTCATGGCGCCACCTGTTGGTTCGAAACGAACTGTTCACATGTAAAATATTATAAACTTCCTCAACTTTATTTTTAATGAATTAATATGTGAAAAACTGTATTAACAACAAGTGTCATGCACTGCAACTTTAAAAAATTTTATCTGAACTTGAGTGGATGTATAAACAGTATTTTATTATTGATTGAAAATTTGAACAAGATATAAGGAGAGTGTGAACTAATAGTAGGAATTGAAAAAGGCGAAAATAACATATCTGCGCGGTGAAGCAAAGAATAAACAAATCATGATCATATCAATATTAGTATTCTTTATTAATGATCTTCGTCTTGACAAAAGCAGAATTTTCCAAAGAGTTAATAATCCTATCAGCAATAACAAAAATAGAAAGCGAGGTTCGGGTCAAACGCAATCATCTGTCATTCCTATTTTCATCTTCAAAAAAAAAAAAAAAAAAAAGATTTATTTAAGTCATATGGATGAAGTTTCGTTTAAGTAACGCGGTGGAGCGTTCACCAGAGCAATTGGCGGAATTGAAGCTCAACTGAAAGCGTTTTGAACATCGCTTTACTACGGATGAATTATCTTGCATTTCGATTCATCTGCAATAAGACCCTCGCGTGCCTTAGTATAAGATATTATCTATTAATCTTCCGGAGGGGGACGACACCTCAGATTTTTGGATGAATTGTTCAAATTAGTTGGGCAGATTTCGGGCAGATTCTCACTTTCCTGGAGAGTACAATAATGACTGCTTGGTTAATATACCCATATCTGATGATGAAAGATTTTCTATTAGCACAAAACGTCCAACAACGTAAGGTATTTTCAGATATTTTATGGCTTGTAGGAATAGCGAACAACATCCATTAGATATTGAATAATATCTTGTGCTCGCTGGGAACCTTTCAAGGTAGGGGTCTGGGCAAGTGCGACGTCTTACACGCAGTTATTTTGAATCATATTGCCAATATTATATGCAATGACTGAGCATTCAGTATTCAGTAGGCTGAGGTTAGTAGAAGGTTTCTATAATCTCGTACATTCTATCAATATACATATCAATTCAGAAGAGCCTACAATTAATTATATCATCGAATACCAACGCAAAATGTGGTACTACTCAGACTGGGTACTTATAAAATAATTAGAAAAAATATAAATTAATGAAATGTGTAAGAAAATTATCCATCAACCGATCAAAATAAGCAAACTCAATTTTGCCACGCAACTTAGACCCCCCGGGAGGGGGACACCTCGAATTGTGGATGAGATGCCTCCGGCATGGTGGTTGGATCTCGCCACCCTGGAGGGTCACGAAAAAAGTGGGGGGTCTGGCTCCTCCCATCGATGACTGTATGTACTTACTTAGGGAAGGGTTGTACCTTGACCAGTGATTGCCCTTAGAGCTCAACATAGTTTCCGTCAATGTTGCTGTTACGGCAGTTCGGTCATTAAGTATTTATTATCCGAATGCCTTTGGGCGGATCGGAGAGTCATTGATATGACTTACCACGTAACTTACATATTTGCTTGGATCAAAGAAGTGTCAGAATTCCATTTACTTCCCAAACAAATACGCAGTAGTGCTGTTCTGAAAGCAAGTTTAAATCAGATAAAAAGGGCTCTAATTAATTTGGAGTGGTTAAGAAATGAGCCCAAAAAAGTTACGTAGGATTAGAAATGAAGGAAAACAATATATAGATTAGGATCTAAAGAATGTAATAAGTAAATATATAAGTATTATAAAAAAATCCATAGTTTGGACTTTTAATTGTGAAAGAAAAAGAAGATAAACTTTCGATGATGGACTTTTCGCTCATCCGGTATCGGTAATACGGATGTATTTTGATATATACCGCTGGCTCTAGCTTGTTATTGATAAATATTTTAATAAGTTTAAACTCGAAAATGTTTTAACAAAACAAAAGGAAATAGCTTCTTTCTTTTGCGTATGCCCCCACCCCTCAAAAGAAACCGTAAACGAAAGTTTGCAACGTAATCTTGAATGCTAAAATTAAAATTTTTTGGATATATAATATAAATCTTATTACTTGATATTCTGATAATTTCTTTCAGTTTATGGAGAGAGCTCGTTTTTTAGTGTATAAACATATTAATATTTGATCTCAAAAATATAATTCAAAATTCGTTCCTACAATATGAAATTATAATATATTTTCAGAATAAGAAAAATATGTAATTGAATATATTGTATTGTTCTTTTAGATTGGCCTTATTCAAAAATTAATTAATTAATAGTATATTTGGATATTGTAAAAAAATTGCCATGTATTTTAAAAACATTTGTTACTTCAGATCTTCGATCAACGAAACGATTTCTACACTTTCATCATAATAACTGCCAGATTAATTTAAATTAATATAAAGTTAAAAATAATCGAAATATTTAACTTGTGTTTGAACTGTCTATTTATTTTCAGATCATCTTCTGAATTACTAATATTTCTGTATATCTGTATTAGGAATATAGGATTCAAAAGATGCTCTGTACATGAAGTGTTCTGAGAAATATATATTAAAATATCTGTTATTTGTTTAAATCATTAACTTATTCAATTGCCCCATTTCATTTTTCAAAGGAAATTTAAGCGTTTCATTACATATCATTAGAGTGATTTTTAAAGTATGTCAAATGATAGCAGAGTAAATGGAGGAGGGAGGGAGAGGGGTGAAACGATCGAACCCGTAACCCATTTTTTCTCCTGTAAAAAATACCTCCCCTTTTCCCTCATCTGTCACGAAAATATACGAAGATATATCCCGCACGCAAACCCCGTAAAATGCCTCCTCGCCCTAGACCTTTCTTTCATTTGAGAGAATTACTGAATGAGGTCGGAAACAAATTTCAACCGGTTTGCTTGAGTATTCGGATAAATGAGGAAGAAAGTTGAAATTTCATTGTTTGTTAAAATTAGGAACTAAAAAAAGAAGTCATACTTTCGACATTTAAATAATGGATTTGAAGTAATTTCAATGAAGAAATATAAAATATTAATTAAATTAGAGAATTCGAAGAAGGAACGCCATAAGTTATATTTTCTTTTCAGGTTATTCGAAGATAGGATTACCATTTTTTCCCATCGATAATGGGGTTATTTATTCTTATCTTTCCATAAAAATATTAGATTTATTTATCACATATTGATAAGTGGAAGCAAATCTATCATTATGGTGATTAGAGATTCTTTATATAAGTTAAATAAGAGGAGAAGACCGAAACTCTAATGACTTAGTATTGCAATTTCCTTAAAAGAAAGGCGAGGCAGCATATCTGCTGGTATAACTTAAATATTGGTCGTACAAAAAAAGGTTTCTTTCTTCTCCTGTTTTTTAAAGGGAAGATAATCAACTAAAATATAAATCTTTAAATGAATTGAAAAGAGAAGAGAGAAATAATGACACGTGTATTAAAAGAAAACTAAATTTCGATAATTTTTAATGGATAAATCAATTTACTTCTCAACTCAAAATAATTGATTATATTCTTATTTCTTGAAGGGTTTTGATATGAAAATTTTCTTCCAAATTAATTAGTTCGATTCCAGTGATAGACAGTAGTAATACACAAAGCCGTTTCATCCACTGGGCTAAATTATCCGTAGACCAAAGGGATCAGTGATCCAAGAGCGCCTAAGATTTTATTTTAATTTTCAGCTTTGAGGTGCTTTTTATTAAAATGTTAAATATGTTAATATACAAATAAAATTAAAATTAGGGGAATAACTTAACAGCAATCGATCTTATAATGTTTCCCAAATGCGTTTATCAGTTCACAAATATTGATACAGTAACAATTTATGTGAAAAACTTAAGCTATGCATGCAATGAAAGTTAGTAACATTCTTAATGATTAAATAAATACTTACGTTTGTATCATAGTAGTGCATCAGATTTATTTCTTTAATCCCTCTATAGAGAATTATATTAAATATTATTAATATGACGGTGCTCAAGTTTCTATTTACAGTTCTGATAGGACTCCAAATTACTGTTGCTCAAGGTGCTCATATTTGTTAACATAGCTCTGATAAAATATATTTGGGCAAAAATCCTTGAAGTTAATTGCATAAATTCCTTGTAGAGAAACTTTATATGCGAATTCTTGATTCAAGATTTTCTCCTAAATACAAAATCTTCTTAAGCTTAACCTTATACTGCATAGTGACAAAGTTTTTTTTTTTTTCGATAGTTTAATTGCTGTTAAGTAAAAATTTTTACTGACTGAAGAAAATATTTTTAGAAAAGGAAGTGTAACTAATGCTAAGTTTGAAAATAATATAAATTAACGTAAACTCAGAATTTATTTATCATTTCCAACTAAGTTATATAAACTTACAAAATTTTTATTTAAAAATATCTTGCAGTGTAAGGTTAGGATTTTCCTTATAAAACTTAATTCAAAAATTAATGCTTCATTAAATTTTAATCTTTTTTCTTCCATAAAAATTTTCTCACAAGATGGCAATTATGGATGAACATGATCTTTCTCTCCCTATTAATGTATAATGCGAAAGTAACTGGATAAATATGCTCTTTTAATTCCTACTAACTTCTCTGCTGAATTTTAAGTCACCTATATGAAATATAATTTTCAACCCTCAACTCTCTGTACTTGCCTTCAGTTTCGATCTTCTTGCAACGAAGGATTTAAGTATGATGCAATCTAGCGAAAGAGAGAGATAGGAACGGTCTTTGAAAATAAATATTCTATTATTGATTTCGGAACACAATGATGTATTTTATATTGTTTCTATACTTTTTTCGAGTTTTCCAACAACACAAACCCTCTGGTCCCAAATATGCAAAAAAGTTTTAAATCGTTTGTTAAATTTACATATGCCAAAAATTCAAATAATATAAAAGAAAGATTAACATATATATTTATTTAAGGATATATATTATAACTATATAGATGCGGAGTTTTATTTAACATTTCTAATCATTTAATTAAAATCGACCAGGGCATCTTTTTGTTTTAAACCAAAATATGTTATCCATAATGTTTGACCTCTATAAAATTAACTGAAGCAACAATTCTTATTTATTAGACATATTCTCATGAGTAATGGTGTTTCTATAGTCACCTATATATATATATAAAGATTAATAGGTAATAGAAATCACGTTAGGTTTACTATTCGTTCACCGTTGATAATCACAAGATTATTTTTATTAATCTTCCTCCTTTTTCAATTTAAATGTGAGCCATTTCTTAAAAGCAAACACTTCAATGAATCGGGGAACAAATAATGATGCTTGGTTAGAACTAATTAATTAATTAAGACGGCGACTGGGGCCAATCTTTTGGGACGGTTCTGTGTCATTTGCGCTCAATCCCATTAGAGCTAACTCATCAGAGGGTGTCCTTTGCGCTCAAGCCTTAAAAAGGGTACCACATTATAATTTTTATCTTTGTATGTAAAATTTGGCGATTTTACAATGTGCGCCATATGGTAATCAATCATCGTCACAGTGAGAATGACACTCCATATCTCTG
>JAOUZG010021559.1:0-11879 GCA_026289955.1 Argiope argentata
CGCGGCAATAGTAGAAAACATGGGAATATAATGAGAATAATATCCCGCTAGACCTAAAAATGCTCGTATGTCTGTTTTGGTACGTGGAGTTGGAAAGTTCTTAACAGCCTCTATCTTCAAATCTGAAGGCCTTCTACATCCTTGTCCCACTATATGTCCTAAGTACTTGACTTGACTTTGCGCAAATTTACATTTAGATGGTTTAATGGTCAAACCAGCCTTTTGTATTCTTTGCAATACGGTTTCTAGGTGCTTGATATGATCTTGGAAACCAACAGAAAATATGGCGATGTCATCGAGGTAAGGCACAGCAAAATCTTCACAAGCCTCCAGCAATTGTGCTACCATTCTACTAAATTCATAAGGAGCGTTCTTAAGTCCAAATGGCATACGTAATGGTATATATGTGCCAAAATTTGTGACGAATGCAGACAACCTTTGAGCATGTTTAGACAAAGGAATTTGCCAATATCCTTTTGGCAAGTCTAAAACTGTTATAAATTTTGCAGAAGACACTGTTTCAATTCTTTCTTCTATATTCGGTAGTGGGTAAAATTTTGTCTTCGTAATTTTGTTGAGATTTCTATAATCTATGCATGGACGTGGCTCTTTGCCAGGTGCTTCCACTAGTACCATAGGTGAGGTATAATCAGAATATCCTACTTCAATAATTTTCATGGAAAGCATTTTCTGGATCTCCTTACGTAGGATTTCATTTTGCCTAGGTGATGTCCTATAAGGTTTTGACAGCACTGCATCGTCCGACACTAGTTCGATGTCATGAGTGACGAGGTTAGTTTTTCCTGGAACATTGGAAAAGCATTCTCGATATTTCCAGATAACATTTCTCAATTGTTCACATTGATCTTCCGTCAATGTATTTCCAGTCAATTCTGAGGTGATTTCTGATAAATCCAGAACATTCGGAGTTGGTTCCAGATGAGGAATCTCTAATTCATCAACTCCAATTCCTTCTTCAAATTCTAAGGAAAGATAATTAATCTGTTCTGGTCTCTTGTAATAAGGTTTTAACATATTCACATGGTATACCTGAGACTTGTCCTTTCTATTTGGTACGGACACCACGTAATTAGTTTCAGAGAGTTTTTTCAAAATAGTACCTGGCCCAGTCCAGCGTGGGCTAAGCTTGTTTGCTCTACAATTAGCGAAAATCAGTACTAAGTCTCCTTCCTGAAACTCCCTTTTCACTGCTTTCTTGTCATACCAAATTTTGTTTCTTTGTTGGGATTTTTCCATTTCCTCGACAGCAAGATCTTGGTACCGTTTCAATCGATTAAGTAGAATGAACACATATTCAGTCACTGGAGTTTGTTCTTCTTCGGATTGGAGCCAATTTTCATAGAGTAAAGTAACAGGTGTTCTAAGGTTTTTCCCATGAACCAGTTCAGCTGGGCTAAACCCTGTAGATTCGTGAGTAACAGTTCTTAGAGCGAATAAAGCGGCGTGAACATGTTTTTCCCAGTCCGGTCCTTCTTCGGCACATAAGACACGAAGTATTCGACCATGCGTTCGATGGAAACGTTCAACAGGATTGCTCTGTGGATGATAGGCTGAACTGTGCACAACTTTAACTCCAAAACGTTCAAAGAATTCTGTTGTGACTTCACTCATGAAAGAAGTCCCTTGATCATGCTGAATTTCTCTCGGAAATCCCATGCGACTAAAAATTTGAAGAAGTGCATCGATGACAGAAGTGGATGTGATATCCGTTACAGCGACAGCATCAGGATATTTGGAAGCCAAGCACATCGCTGTAATCAAATATTTCTTTCCAGATTCAGTAATCGGCAATGGTCCGACAGCATCAATATTGATTTTAGCAAACACTTCTTGAATTATTGGAACTAATTTCATAGGAGCCTTTTTCTTGTCATTAGGTTTTCCCACACGTTGACAGTGATCACAACTTCGGACATATTCTTCTATTTCCTTGTAGCAATTCGGCCAAAAGAAATATTTTGCAAGAATGTCTTTAGTTTTTGTAACGCCTAAATGACTTGCTGCACCGTCATGACACAGAGTCTTGAGTCTTTCTCGAAATTCTTTAGGTACTACCAATAAAAGTTTATCTTCACCTAATTTATTTGTCTTCCCTTTTACCAAAAGTCCATTTGGGAGAATTTTGAACCCAATTTTGCATTCTGTTTTACCTATGTTTTTCACCAAAGATTGTAGTTCTTTGCACTCTTGTTGAGCAGTGATAAAGGCTTTAGAATCAATCTTTAGTAATGACAAGCCCTCGAATTCTTCTTTAGAAGGAAAAGAGAATAAATCATCATCTTCGATATCTTCTGTAGCTGCCGTCTCAGTTTCCTCTACAGATAAAGGTTCATTTTCTTTGATATGCACCAACTCTTTTTCCTCTTCCAATCGTTTCTGAGCTCGTGTTTGGATTGCATTGAGTTGTTGGGAAACAGAAATGTTCTCCATCTTTTCTATAAGGGCTGCAGTTCTATTCCCTAACAGATATCTACCTTTATCGGCTTTGTTAGATACAATTGCTGCCTTAGTTATCAAGTGTCCAAACTCACCTTTCAGCTCAACTTCAGCTAGTGGTAAGCACACTGGTGAATCATCTAATGGCTGCTGAACCCAAACCTGCTCACCTGTAAACATTTCTGGTTTTATTACTTTGAGGCTCACAACATCAATACTGGATCCTGTGTCCCGCAAAATAGGCATAGGGAATCCATTTACTTCCCCCATAGAAGTGTGTGGTAACATTACATAATCTTCGTAAGCTTCAAATATATGATTTACAGTTGCAGAACTCTCTTTATTTATCAACAAGGGACAGTTTGGTCTAATATGATCCGTAGAACCACATTTATAACATTTAATTACTCTTCTTTTGTCAAAGTCTTCATTATTTGCATGCTTCTTAGCACCAAAATCTTCTTTTTTAATATGAAAGGATACTTTATTTTCACTCGGAGTTTTAGCTTTCCAAGTCGGAGATCTCTCTTTTGAAGAACCACTGAAAGGTTTTTTCTTCCAAAGGCTACGGATGCTATCATATTCATCCAGCTTTTGAACAAGTACTTCTGGATTTTTTATATCCGACCATTCGTCAATAAAATGTTCTCTAGCCTCCCAAGGCACTTTTCTTTTAATCTGCTCAGTCACAATTAAATCGCTGAGTTCGGTGAAGGTGTTTACTTCCAGTCCTTTCAACCATTCTTCAAAGTAGTTCCTCACTTCATATAAGAAATCTGTCCAATTGCTATCCGAACCTTTTACGTGGTTATGAAATTTTTGTCGAAATTTTTCAGCCGAAAATCTGTATCCTTTCAGCAATAATTTTTTTATATGCGAGTAGTCGTTTGAAACTTCTTCTGACTCTCTGGCAATGAGCTGCGACATCTCATAAGGCAACAATCCAATTAAGTGAGATACCCATAAGTCTTCAGCAATATCAACTCGCTTAGCTTGCCTTTCGAACAAAACGAGATACAGACTTATATCACCATCTTTAGGATCAAATTTTTGCATAAGATGTCTAATTTCCAGTTTTGGTTTATTAGGCACCAGAGTCATTTCACTCGACTTGGACTTATTTTCTAACTCTAGCTGCAATTTCTTCAGTTGAAAAGCATTTTCTAGCTCTTTTTCTTCAAGAATACGCTTTGCTTCCATTTCTTTTTCAATTCGCTTTTCTTCCCTTTCTTCAAGCCTTGTTTTTTAACTGTTTCTAGCAATTCTTTAATATACTCAACTTCATCTTCAAATTTATCCATTGAAGAAATGGCATTTTTAATATCAATAACTGTTGCAGAAGCATCGATATTGATTGAGAGGCACTCAGCTAGTTTGAGCAAATCTGCTTTTAAAACTCTTCCCAAAAAGGCCATTCTGACGAATATATATATAATTCAATGTGACTTAATAATTTTAATCTAAATACCAAATTAAGATTAACTTTCTTATTTTTAATGGGATCCCCACTCTTTACAAAAGTTAACTAGTTTCAAAAATTAAAAATGCACAAAATACATAAAGAGAAACTAAGATATTTTTTTTGTAGAATCTAAATACTACTATTAGCAAGATTCTTAGTAAACTCTCATAAAATATAATATCATATACAACTGTGCGGTTCTTTATCATAAATTTCAAAATAAAATACGAAAAGAATTTCTTTTTAAACCTAAAACGTACACAAATATGATTCAATTTCCTCAAAACGAGAAAAAACTAAAACATAATTCCACTTTCTGCTTAAAAACAAAATAAAAATAAAAATGCAACAAGTGATCAAAATAATACCGTGATAAATTTTCTTTTCAAGCGATGATACACTATTGAAGAAAAAAGAAACAAAAAGGAATCATTTTGTTTCGACCGGAAATCATCCGTCTCAGATCAAAGCAGAACTATAACGAATTAACCCTCTAAGCGTTTCCATTCTACGTGTGAAACTCCTGTAAAATGAAGGAAGCGGGACTAGTTTTCTGTCGCGAAAGCGTGTCGGTTTTCTACCAGAGATGTGTAGGAAGCGTTCACGGGTTTTCTTCCTTCCCCTCCTTTTCTTCAAGGGAGGTCAACAAGCCTCGGGTATCAGCATATTACCACCTATTCATGCCAAATTTTATTGCTTTCGTTTATTTTGTACGGCTACAAACGTCAGAGTGTTTCTGGGAATAGTGCATAGGTTGCTTTTTAACCCCGATTGCTGATAGCACTTTCTAAACTGTTACACAGTGTAAATATAAACAGATAGGTTTTCACTTAATTTTTGCTGGATATATTAAGTACAGAATCTTTCATCATACATTCGGTCTTATTATACATATATTTTCAAAATTAGCAATTAATGAAGGATTAAAATTGTATTCATATCCTTTTATTATTATTCCAAATAAATTATTTTGTACAGAGCAATCAATAGTTGCAATATTGTAGCATTTGTCTAGAATTGTAACTAAGCACGGGTAGTTCAGTTAATCAGATACATATAAATAACAATATATAACAATTTTTTTAAAAGAACGGGCATCATATTCTATTATAATAAGAAATACAAATCAGCAATATGATTGAATATATGAAAATATATATAATTCTAGAAACATAATTGGCTACTTATGTATTAATGATCCGGGTTCTAAAATATCTCGTAGCAATTTTATCGAAATTCAATATTGTTTTTAATCATGATTTTTTATTGAAAAATTGTGGCTTTTCGCTCTTAAATGCCTTAAATAATGAAATTATAAAGCTCAAACGTCGTTAAATATACCAAGGTAAATGCAGATTAATTGGCAACCGTATTAAAAATTTATTTTTGAAATTATAGAATATTCTGGTGATTTTAAAGTGTTTGTGAAATTTATTAAAATTATCGACATTTTTTGCGATTCCCCCCCCCATTAATTTGCGTGCACGTTCAACGATACTGCTACCTTCAAAAATAATAATAGGCAGCTTGAGGAAGCAAACAAACGATTCTTTTAAAATATTATACTGAAATATTTTATTCCTCATAAATTTCGATATGTTTATAATGTTTAATATTCTTAAAAAAATACAATGGACATAAATTCATCTTCTAATTTTCGTCCATTCTGTAAAAGAAAACACTAATTATTTATTGCTATATTTGCTAGTTTTATCAAACAAGGTAATTCACAAAAGTTTCTGTTGCACTTACATTTTTTTTATAAAATTGACCGTGGAAAAGTAATTGATGTTTTAAATACATGAAATTAAACTTGTAAAACATATGCTCGCATGTGTAACTTTGAAACTTTCCATTTTCTTTCTCTTATTAATGATCACTAATAGTGAAGATAACAATCATTGAAAAGTTTTTTTATAACTATTCAGGTCGAAGGAAATAAAGGAATAAGCATCTTGTTTTGGTAGAAACTTCAACAATTCCACAAATGAATTAAGAAATTTTAATGTTTTAGAACTGTATTTGAAATTTTAATTGCTTATACGAAAAGATGTCTTTACTTTTGCCGATTATCTCCTTAGACATAGTAAACATATCAAACTATATAAATAAATGGATTTAATGAAGATATAGTGATAATAGTATTTCAGTGAAGTTGTGATGTATACATTTTAGAAGTATTTGCCATCATAGTTTGAAAACTCTCGAAAACTGCCATAAAAAGTAATCGATTCCTTATTTAGAAGTAATAACTGGTGTAAGCCATTACTTTCAATTATGAAAGAAATATGCCCTGTTGTATCCAGAATCATTGACATTAATTAGTCTTGAATTGGTTTCGAAATGCACAAATATATGTATATATATTTAATTCCTTAAAGAAACTTTCGCGCACGACAAACCCTTATTATTTTTATAGTACCACAATAAACCGTATTCTAAAATATCTTATGATAGTTAACTTTCCTGGGAAATTATATAATATTTTTCATCTTCTGTTCTTTTTCTTCAATAAATCAATATTATGGTATTTGTGTTGACATCTGTTTTATGAAGATTTATGTCATAAGTGTTATGGGGATTTATGACATCATTGTTCAGAGAAATTCAAAATAAATCTAAAGCTGGCATTTAGTAAATAAATGAACTCAATATTAGAAGAAATTACTTATTAATATACATTTGTTCAGTAAGTATGAAGTTATCTTTTATTACAATTAAACAATTACTCTTTGGGAGTATTTGCTTTGGGAAAAAAGAATTCAGATTATAGAAATTTTATACTTACACAATATGCTCAGTTTTAAAACATTACGTCACAGTTTTATCAAAAGTTCATTTTAAATTGTAATCATACTTTTTGACAAAAGTTAATAATAGCATTGACTTAATACCCCAAACTTATCAAATTAAATGCTAATTAAAAAAGCCTTTAATAAACAACGAGATTCAAATTTGTAAGCTAATTCATTAATTTATGGGGGTTTTTTCTCTTTTGTATCTGTCAAAGCATCTCAAGTGGATTTTTTTTCTTTATTGAAATTAAATTAAAGAAGTCGAATTGAGATATATAGTAAAATTTTATATTCCCAACAGCTAAAACAAATTAGGTCTCTTTTAAGGAATTAGAATTGATCATACATGGAAACTTTATGTAGAGATATTTCAATCCACACAAATTTAACTTAGTTTTAAATTCATGTCATCCTAAAAAAATAACTGACATTTCATGTAACTAATTAATTTTAGAAAATACAGAAGCTCTGTTATTGTTACTTAATTTTTTTTTTGTCTCGGCTTAAGAGAAAAATTAGTGCTTAGTAATATAGATGAATAAATTATACAGTGATGTATGCAGAATTTTGTTGAGTAAAATGCATGCATTTGATCTTTTTTTTTCTTTCAATCTTGATGAAAGACAATTTTCAATGCTGTTAAGTCGTATATGATAAAAGTTAAATTTATAGTGACTTCTTTTTTATGGAAATTAAGAAGTAAACTATTTCTATTTACAGAGAAATCCACATAACCTTATTTCCCATGGCATCAGAAAAGGAATTATAAACGAGTATTAAATAATATAGAGTTTAATTTTTAAATTATGAACTGAAACTGAAAAAAAAACACTCTATGCATACTAAAGAAGTGGATGAAAACCAATTTTTGTACATTATTTATTAAGGGAACAACTTTAAATGTTAGCCATGAGCTAGTACAATCAAATAATTTATAATGTTTAACAATCTCAAAAATTCTTTTAAAAATCACAAAGATTGACATTACATATTAACATAATATTTCCCAATACGTAAATAATTACAAAAATTTACACTAAATAATCATTACAAAAAATTAAATCTAAATAATCATTGTAAAAAATTAAATCTATATAATCATTGTAAAAAATTAAATCTAAATAATCATTATAAAAAATTTAATCTAAATAATCATTATAAAAATTTAAATCTAAA
Organism: Argiope argentata; assembly: GCA_026289955.1. Lineage (NCBI taxonomy): Eukaryota > Metazoa > Arthropoda > Arachnida > Araneae > Araneidae > Argiope > Argiope argentata. The sequence goes on from JAOUZG010021559.1 coordinate 7,891, forward strand.
TACTGTTAATTGTGGTCACATTGCTGTTATATTACACTAATAGTCCCTGAAACAACACACAATATACTAATAAGAATGCATCTTGTTCTTGCATACATTAACTAATGAATATTGTAGATGTTAAACATTTTGATGTGGGAAAAAACAACTTAATTCACCTTTTAATTTGGAAGTAGCAACGTAAGCAGTAATAACAATTTTAGAGTCTATCTTTAACAACATGGAATATTTTTTCTGGATTACTATAAGAAATGTAGCACATTAAACATATTATTATAAAATGAAAATATAAAGAAAAACATATAATTACAAATATCAAAAATCTTATATTTGCATGCTTCTTTTAATATCAAGCTGTTGTAAAAGGTATTGCACTATTTATAACAGAGACACAGTGTGATACCTTTCAAAACATGGAGCTGCACACAAACCAACATCGCAATCTTTGCATTCAAATCGTGTCTCTCTGCGAATGCGCTTTCCATTGTCGTTTTTTTGAAGACAGCATACTACACATTTTCGCACTGATTTTCTTTTTATAAAACTATCTTTTTGCACATATGAAGGAAAATGTCGCCCAACAAAACGGGCTACATTTTCAGATCCTTTAGTGGTGACAAAATTGTGAATATCAGGATCACTACCCCCATCTTCGATTAATTGTTCGATTAATTTCATTCGAAAACCAACATGATTTAATGTCCCGCTGTTCTTTTTAAAAATCACGAAAGAATTCCATACGATTTGATTTAATAAATGACGAAAAATCTTCTTGTAGTATTTTTTCTGTTGACTTCTGACAACAGGGTAGTAGGATAGACATTGGTCTGATCTATCCACACCACCCATTGAATAATTGTAAAATACCAAGGCCTTAGGTTTTATCTTTACGTCCGGATTTCCCTTCATAGATTTTACTTCCGTCATTTCAGTATTATGGAAAGTACTTAGCATGAGAAGGGGTTTTTTTGTCCTTCCATTTCAGTACACACATCTTACCTTTTTGAAAACCAACAACTTCTCCTTTCTTTACAGATAAGTTTTTGAAAGCTGTGGGTAAACCTTTTCGGTTGGATCTTAGAGTTCCACAAATATCTGTTTTGCTTTGTATCAACAGTTCTGCCAATTCTGGCGAGGTATAGTAATTATCTGTTGATAAACAGTATCCTTTACCTTTTAACTCGTGAAGAAGAGTCATCACACTTTTGGTGGAAAGACCATAATCATTGTAGTCACCATGGAAGATGGTGCCTTTTCCTGTATATATGAAGGAGTTCCAAATATAACCGCTTTCGGATTCGCACAACTGAAATAATTTTATTCCGAAACGAGCGCGTTTATTTGGTATAAATTGCTTCCAACTCAAACGACCTTTATAAGCTATTAAAGGTTCGTCCACAGATATATCCGATTTAGGTACATAAATAGATTTGAATCTTTTTATAATCATATCGTGTAGTTCAGCAATTTTCCGTAGTTTTGGGTTCGGATGAAGTTTTTCGTCAAAAGCATCATTGTTCTCAAAATGTAGGAATTTCATTAAGAGTCCATATTTCATCTCGCTCATAATTTTTCCAAAAAATGGCGTAGATAAAATTGGCCTTTTCGACCAAAACCACTTCTCCACTGGCTTTTGAACTATTCCTTGCAACAACAAAAGGGATAGAAATCTCTTCATCTCTGGAATATTTGTCTCATTCCATTTCAGAACTCTAGAAGAAGGTGTAAGTTCCACATTCGCTAAATACGATTCAGCATATCTGTTCGTTTCTGTGACTATATAAGAGAAAAGTTCTTCATCAAAAAAAAGGCTGAAATAATCTAAGGGATCATCAGAATCTCCGATAGAAGCTTTTATTCCTGGATTTCCAGTAAATGGAAATTTAGGAGGACACGGCTGAGGAAGAGTAGGATCAACTCGACACCAATCTCTGGCACTATCTAGAGAATCATCATCGGATTCACTTTCGGAAGAGGTAAACTCTTCTTCCGAGCTTTCCGTTTCGATTAAAAGTTCTGTTTCAGAGTCGCTATCCATTTTTAACGCAAGAGAAAAAGCACACTTCTTAACAAGTTTGAAAGTTGAGGAGAAAATGGTAGCCGTAGCTATTTGACTGGTCTTTTATAAGAGAGGTTACAATAGATGTGAAAAGGGGTTACATCGGTGAACAGTAAGTTGCAAATTGGGATGGTTGGTTGAATAGACAATTCAAATAAGAAGAAAGAGCACCGATAACGATAAGAATCAGACTTGAAAAAGAAACTCCGCGTGGCCCTAAGGCTCCTTTCACCCTATACGGAATCAAATGCCACCCGTGTCGCCATGAGTTTGGGCTGACGTTTTTCTCGAGACTAGCCATTTTACCCGAAGGAAAAAAAAATACTATACTTCTTTAATCACTACCAAAAGAAATAACAATGAGTTGAAATATTTTGCATAATTGTGTAGGATATTGGATTTAATACAGGAAAATGCATTATACTTCATAAAATTTACGTAATTAGATAACAACCATATTAATAAAAGAAAATAGTAATAATTTTTTAATATTTTCGGTGCGGTGCCTATTGTTGCCTTATTTCTATATCTTCACAATAAGGATAAAGATAGATAAAATTCCACAATCAAATTCAAAATAAGTAATATAATGAAAATATTTTTAAAAAGATGTACGTCATGTATCAACAAGAACAAAATGCACAAATTCAGTAATCTTAATTATCGCTATGGAAGTACAGAAACCGAACAAAAGAATTGAAGTTATAATCTTATGACTGTAGTATAGGCGGCTCATAGAGGAATCATTAAGCGAAATCCAGCTCAAGTACAAATTTTTTTACGCTTTCTACTGTCAGTTTATTATATATATAACAGAAAGAACTTGATTTTTTTAAAAAATATGTCTTACCAGAATCATTTAAAAACATAAATCAGATTAATTAAAACTTTATGTACTATAGATATGTCTTACTATAATATTCATTTAACTATTTTAAGCATCACAATTCATGATATTCCTTTCAGTAAATTATTTACTTCAAGCATTACAGAGCTTGTTTTTGTAAAGTTTATCTCCAAAATTTTTAAAGCAAAGTCATTCGCAAGTTGTAGAAGCTCGGTATTCATGTTCACTCAGAGAAAAAAGAATATAAACAAGCAATATAAAAAACAATTTTTTTTTAAAATCAATTCCTACTTAGACCAAAAAAGAAAATTTTAATTTTAGTTACCTATTATTAAATAATTACAAGTAGCATAAATATATATACAAATATGATAGAATCACAATATCAAAAGCAAAATAGAAACTGAATATCCACGCAATTTTTCATTTTGCTTTCTATATATGGTGTTGGAATATTATTTTTGTTTGTTGCTATTTATACGCTTCTTTCTTTTTTCTTCACCTTTCTAATTTAAGAAGCAGATGGTGGTCACGCACCAACATAGAGAGTCTGCAACTGGCGGTTTCGAACTCGCAGCCCAATGGATACGAATCCATCGCCCAACCAACCAGGCAATCACGGCCCTGGTGTCTCCTTGAGATTAAAATTCTATTTTAGTTACTTTTTATTAAATAATTAATTGTTGCTGTTGTTCTCGTGTTTAGCTTTACAACGTAAGGAGGGTGCAATAGCTTCTGAGGGTATGGGCCCTTGAGCACCTGAGGGCATAAATCTGCTTCTAGCTCACACACGTCAAAAACAATTTTTATAGGACGGACTGCATTAATTCACCCACACATCGAAATTTAGATCTAGAACAGAGAAAGATCACCTCTGCTCCAGTACGCACAGTGATATCACTTTCGACATAGAGGACTTTGTGACCAAGGCAGATGTAACATCCACCACACACACACACATACAGAAAGTCTTCGGTTAGTGGGTACGAAGTTGCAAGCCCAAGGGATGCAAAACCAATGCTTACCAACCAGGCTATCCTGACCTGATAATTACAATTACTATAAATAATTGATCAAAAAATT
>JAOUZG010021579.1:0-49161 GCA_026289955.1 Argiope argentata
ATTCATATATTGTATTGCATATATAATATTAATATATTGTGATTTCAGAATGGCAATTATATGTCAAATGCCATGAAGAATTTGTCCCCGACCAGCATGGTAATAGTAGAAGAAATGGCATGCCTGATGAAATAAAAAAAATATATATAACCTGCCAGCTGGACTTGGAGGCACAACCTCTGTCAATTCATCCACTGGAATATCCTTAAATGAACTGTGTGCAGACAATGCAGCTGCACTCGCTCCTAAAGCGATGCAATAATTAAATCTTTGTTATGGATGTATAATCATGAAACAAATTGAAAAACTTGCATTCTTGAACTTCCTGAGGGGAGACCGGCCTCAGTACTGGGAAGGATTCACTCACTCTCCGAAAAAGAACAACATTTCAGAAAATGGGTAATTTTGTAAACAGAAATATATAAAAAATCAGTAACCCCCAATTTTTTTAATTAAAAAAATTATGGTTTTAAAAAATATTTCGTGCATATATGGTATTGCATATATAATATAAATATATTGTGACTTCAGAATGGTAATTATATATCAAATGCCGTGAAGAATTTGTCCCCGACCAGCATGGTAATAGTAGAAGAAATGGCATGCCTGATGAAATAAATATATATATATACAGTAAGACCCCGTTTAACGCTGGGGATACGTTCCATCAAAGTAGAGCGTAATGCGAAACAGCGCTAAACGAGGCTATCTTTACATGTAAATATTGGGTTTAGGGGAAGATGTTTAGGAAATTGATTAGGTATTAAATTTAAAATAAATAATAAAAAATTTGGTTAATAAAAATAAAACCAAACATTTATTTCTTAAAGCCCAAATTAATACCACATTATTATTTCTTGCAAAAATAAAAACAAAATATAAATAAAACGAATATTCTTTAAAAAAAAGGAGGATAGTTTCCTTCTTCAATTATTTTTTTAATATCGCTGGAAATTCAGCCGCCGCTTTTGTATCACCACTTGCTGCTTCTTCTATAATCTTTATGTTGTGAAGGTTACTTCGATGTTTAAATCTATTAAACCATCCTCGACTAGCAACGAAAGTTTCACTTTTATCAATTGTCTCAGCCTGAATGTAATTAAAAATTCTTCTAGCTTTTTCCATTATGATAGATTGGCTTAATGGCATATTGCGGTCAATTTCGTTGTCAATCCATATAGACAGTCGTTTTTCTATTTCCTCTATGATATTATTTCTAGAACGGGTAATTCTAGTAGCAGAGCTTGACGTAGTTGCAGTTGCCGATAACAGTATTTTTTCTTTATTCTCCATGGTGGTCCTTATTGTTGAAGTTGGCAAATTCACTAATTAGAGTTTGACGTTCACCAGAATCTAATCTTCTAATGACTTCCATTTTAGTTTTGAGTGAAATGCTTTTTCTGGTTGCTTTCTTTTCTTTTTCATTATCACCCATAGTAAAAAACTAAAGATCAAAATATTTGACACTGTAATATAGCATTAAATATGTAAATTAATGCAATAATGTCAAAATACCTACTTAAATTAATACCTACTTACAATAATATCAACAAATGTTTCCAATAATGAAAATATGTCTGTACAATACCGCACCAAACAAGAAATACAAGTACACTCTTTCGGATATGTATTTGAAATCTATCGCTGCATAATATTTCGGGGAATCCCCGTATGCTGCGAGCGATTTCGTGGAATCCCCGGGTTGAAATAAAAGAGCGCTAAACCGAAACAGCGCTAAACGGAACAGCGTTAAGCGGGGTCTTACTGTATATATAAAACTTGCCAGCTGGACTTGGAAGTACTACCTCTGCAGCTGTCAATTCATCCATAGGGATGTCAGAAAATGAACTGTGACTAGACGATCCAACTACACTCGCCCCTGAAAGCGATGCAAAAATTGAAACTTTGTCGATAGTTTCAATATAAGGCATTAAAATTAAATATTTTTTACAGAACAGAAAATAATGTGCAAAGATTTCCAGTTATGTGTTTTTTTTATTCCCCAGGATATAAGTTTATGAACAGAAATTTAAGAAAATGTTAAATGAATAAAGTATTTTATTATATCTTGGGACAAAAAATAATTATTTCAATTTAATAAGTAAAACACAGGTAATCTTGCTTTTCTTTGACGCAGAGACATGAACATTTACATGAAATATATCTTTATACAAATATTCTTTAAAAAGATACAAAACTTTAAAAAGAAAATTTCACTCCTGAGCTTTGGTGTGGGACAATACATGCAATACGGTGCTGGTAAAGTTTCATATTGATATTTTGGAATATTAAGCATGTTACTAATTTTTTTTAATTTTCAATTTTTAAGGTGATTGACAAAACAAAAAAAGAAATATGAAAAGTTTGTTTCATTTACTTCTTTTTTTAAAATAAATCCCTGTAATTTATTTAATAGTCATAGAGCTTAACCGCTGGATTTTTAGGAAGACAAATATAGGTTATGTAAAACATGTTAGCATTTTTGAAGATAAATTTTTGTGAATAGTCTATATTTTAATCGTTTTTAATATTCAAAGTTCAAAAGGGGAATTGATGGGAATTAAGTTTTAGTGGATACGAATTTTTTAAAAATTAGGATTCATTCTGTTTTAATGGTCCCTTAATATTCATAAATATCTTTAAAATTCACCGAATGGTGGCAATAAAAGGATTCCTTTAAAATTAAAGATATAAATTAAAACCTAATAATTCCAATAAAATTTTAATATTGCACATTTCATGTTTGCCAATTTGATTCTCCTACTGCGTGTAAATGCTGTTCTAAGTTAGTGGTGATATCAAGGTTTTGTTGGCCCTTTGAGCTGTTTGATGTTCTTATTAGACTCCTTACCCAACTTACCTCCGATAAATTGTGCTCTTTCTTTTATTCTGAAGATGCTCGAAAAGAAAGAAGAGGCGATAGCTGTGGAGATACCCGATGAGATGAGGCACGGGATGGCTCGAAAAATTTCTCAAACGCTGGGATGGGTTCTGCAAAAGAAACCTAATACTTCAAGAATAGGCAACTTTAAACAATCTTTGGACATTTTGTGAAGATGACCGTAGCTTTAACTTTTCATGTGTGTTTAGAATGCTGAGTTTTCAAAATTAATAATTTGGCCGTTTTCATTCTATGTGTGAAGCTTCTGTAAAGCCAGGAAACCGGGACTAGTAATCTCTCATGTGAGCGCATCGATTTTCTAGAAGGGATGTACGGAAAGCGCTCAAGATTTTTACGTTCTCCTCTGATTCTTTATGGGAAGTCAACTAGCCTAGGGTATCAGCAAATTACCGCTCATCTATGCCAAATTTTATCGCTTTCGTTTATTTTGTACTGCTGAAAAGTCAGATGGTTTCTAGGAATTGCGTATGTTTTGCTTTTTATCCTCAATAGCTGCTAATATCGCTAGAGTTTTTTTAAGACACATATAACAACTAAACACTAAGTTAAGAGCAAGTTTCAGTTCCTCACTTCGTTTACACTCTGGAATTAACAGTTACCCAATACTCTCCCGGATTATTTTGTCACTATGAAATAGATAAGCGTCTGCTTGATAGTAAACTTTGCCTTCTCTAGCATGCTTCCAAGCCATTGCTAATTCGGAACACTGCTTCTGCTCAGAGCGAAAAGTAGCTGACATACTACATATTAGATACTTTATCCCCTAATAAACAAAGCAACACTTATGGTTTAAGTTGATCACTAAATAATAGACATTTTTTTCTCTTCTTTCACATTTAAAGTATCCATTTTTTCTTATTGGAGGCTTGAGAATAATACAACTCTTGACCATTTGGAACATGAATTGTAGAAAAGTTTAAAGTACATATAGGGGCAGGTTATTGCAAAATTATTTCACTAGAATTCACCGATAACGTAGTAAACTTCGCGTGCAGGAGCAGATGATGAATTATCATTGAAATTACACACAGAAAACTTTAACACCGGAGCCGGGCAACACATATGATGCATTTTCGATTCCAAGTTTTGACATCCTTGGGATGCTTTCTTTTCCTTTCACATGAGCGAGGCTAACTTCGTAATCGCCTTTAAATCTCGAAGAAACAGGATCTGAAGTTTCCATTCTTGTGATCATTGATTCTGATGAAAACTCTGCTGTGACCACCGGTCATTTATTCCGTGATTTTTCTCTGCTCACATCTCACCGCTGCCAGGAATGTAAGAAGTGGGTTTTCTTTTATGTGAGGTTTTTTATATAGGGACAGTAATCACATTCAATTTTAGTCCCTAAATTTTATTAACATGTAGAAGCGGGACACATCAGACCAAGAAAACACAAATACGGAAAGCACACAATACTATTCCATCATCTATCTATCTGGTCAGTCTCGGACCCAGACTGATCTCAATTTACTCGCTTCATCAAGCCTCCATTCTGAATCCGATTCCAACTAATAACCTCCTCTTTCATTCGTTGGTCATGGAATGCTTTGTCCTTACCCTCGGATTCGCCTCTCAGCATTCCTCCTTTGTTTTGAAATCCATCTGCCATCGAACATTTGGTTGATTTCTCTCTACACTTAACACTTTTCCTCCACGTTCCTGCGTATCTCCACAAAAAGGATTGCTAAATGATTTTATCAAGGTCTCCAAAGTTGGCGGACTTGCAGAGTATCTCAGACCACATCCCCCCCTCTTTAATATCCAATTATTTCTATTGAAGCCTTGAGAATATTTTAAATCCTAAACCACTTGGTTTACGAATTGTAGTAAAGTTTACAGTACTTACGGTTTGTTACTAGAAGTAGTAAATTTAGGGATTAAAGGATTAATTAATTAAAGGATTATCTTTTTACATATTAAACAGCGTGCATAATAAGATGATAAATTTGGTTTAATTAGTCACAGAAAAAATCGAAGATTTGGGGGAATACTGAAATCAACCAGACCGAAACAATAATGATCGCAATAACTTTCGATTGTAAATAGAGACATCCGGTAGTTTTTGTTGTTATTATTATTATTCCTGGAGTCATGTTCTGGTCATAATATCCATTGAATCTCAAAGAAACAAGCTGTGAAGATTCAAGAATCCTATTCTGGTAATCACTTGATATCGTTGTAGAATCGTATAACTTGTAGTATTTTATTCCGAATCGGGCTCTCTATTTTTTTGTATATGCTTCTATATTTCATGAAGGACTCCCCCTAGGCTACATATCAGCTTGGCGTGAATATCGATCTAATTTTACGTAGGAGATTATCAAGTTCTAAGCATTCATTATTCGCAAAGTGTAATTTTCTTGAAATTACCATGAACCTATTCCGTGATAATACTGCTTTGAGGTAAGGCGTTTCAATGATCTTATTCCTTCTCCAATAACTAAGCTGTGTGGGTTTTTGCATCATAGACATCAATGGAAGGAATTTAATGAATCTCTTCTGAAATTTCTTTGAAGTGGATTATTTTATCTAATCTAATAGTTTGAAATGCAGTTTGTTCAAGAATTTTCTTTGTCAAAAACCGTTCATAAATTTTCTACCTATTAAAATTTATTTTAATTTGCACCATCAGGAGATAAACATTTTTACAATTTATGTTTTTCATTTTCCCCCCTTCCACTCAATATCGCTATCGCTATTGTCTAAAAATATCGGAACAAAATATTACCGTTTTCTAGGTCTGATCAACTTTTCACTGCTAATTGAAATATACTCGTTCATTTCTTTTAAAAAAATTTATGTTAGTTTACCCTTTAACTATTTGCGATCACCTCTTTCCCTTGATTGCGCGCCCAATACGCATGGGCATAAAATGCCTAAGTGAAATGCTCGCATATATGCGTTGTATTGATGGTTTTCAGCCAAAATGTGCTCATGCATGCGTTTATGATGCAAATTGTAACAAATTATGAAATAAGGAAGAATCGTAATTGAAATGTATTCTTTACGACTTTCGCCTTTTTTGCGTAAGTTCCAAAATATTCTTGCAATTAAAAATGGAAAAAAATTCTAACGCCTTCAAAGATATTCAGGAAATTTTTGTTAATGCTAATAAACCATGACAATTCTGTTTATTCGACATAAATATTGTATATTAAAAGCTAATGTATACATAAATTTTTTTTTAACAGTCTATATTTTAACCGTTTTTAATATTCAAAAGGAGAATGGATGAGAATTAAGTTTTAGTGGATACAATTTTTTTAAAAATTAGGATTCATTCTGTTTTAATGGTCCCTTAATATTCTAAAATATCTTTAAAATTCACCAAATGGCGGCAATAAAAGGATTCCTTTAAAATTAAAGATATAAATTAAAACCTAATAATTCAAATAAAATTTTAATATTGAACATTTCATGTTTGCCAATTGGATTCTCCTACTGCGTATAAATGCTGTTCTAAGTTAGTGGTGATATCAGTGTTTTGTTGGCCCTTCGAGTTGTTGGATGTTTATAATATAGTCCTTACCCAACTTTCCTCCGATAAATTGTTCTCTTTCTTTTATTCTGAAGATGCTCGAGAAAAAAGAAGAGTTGATAGCTGTGGAGATACCCGATGAGATGAGGCACGAGATGGCTCTGGGTTTTCGAAAAATTTCTCGAACGCTGGAATGGGATCTGCAAAAGAAACCAAATACTTCAAAAAGAGGCATTTTAAACAATCTTTGGACATTTTGTGAAAATGACCGTAGCTTTAACTTTTCATGTGTGTTTAGAATGCCGAGTTTTCAAAATTAATCATTTGGCCGTTTTCATTCTATGTGTGAAGCTTCTGTAAAGCCAGGAAACCGGGACTAGTAATCTCTCATGTGAGCGCATCGATTTTCTAGAAGGGATGTACGGAAAGCGCTCCAGATTATTTTAGTTCCCCTCTGATTCTTCATGGGAAGTCAACTAGCCTAGGGTATCAGCAAATTACCGCTCATCTATGCCAAATGTTATCGCTTTCGTTTATTTTGTGCTGCTAGAAATGTCAGATGGTTTCTAGAATTGCGTATGTGTTGCTTTTTACCCTCAATTGCTGCTAATATCGCTAATTTTTTTAAGACTTATATAACAACTAAACACTGAGGTAAGAGCAAGTTTCAGTTTCTCTCTTCGTTTACACTCTGGAATTAACAGTTACCCAATACTCTCCCGGATTATTTTGTCACTATGAAATAGATAGCCGTCTACTTGGTAGTAATTAACTTTGCCTTCTCTAGCATGCTTCCAAGCCATTGCTAATTCGGAACACTGCTCCTGCTCAGAGCGGAAAAGTAGCTGACATACTACATATTAGACACTTTATCCCCTAATAAACATACTTGGCAAGAAACTTGGGATTCATTGACTCACAATAAATTGCACTCTGTCATGCCGACCATAGCAATGTGGTCACCTCTCAATATACGGGCGTTAGATGTCAAGCTAACATGCCTCCGTATAGGACATACACGCTGTACTCACAAACATTTGCTATTTGGCGAAAGGGCACCTATGTGCCAGACCTGTCTCGTTGATCTGAGTACTAAGCACATTTTGGTTGAATGCCCTATGTACCATTCCTATCGTGTCAACATTTTCAATAAATCATCCATAAGTCTAACTGACTTGGTGGGTGAAAAATACCATCCAAATATTTTTACATTTTTAAAAGCGATTAACCTTTTTACTTGTATCTAGCTGCTTTTGAACTTTTTAATCTCTTTTAGAGCTTATTTTTGGAATTGTTTTTTTAACTCATAAATTTAATTGTTTCAAGAATTGGTCTTCTATGATTGAGAAATTTTAAAATTTTATTGACTGATTTTTACACCTCTTGTATCTTTTCCAATTTTCTCAATTCGTATTATTTTATAATTCATCAGGTGGGTTCATAGTAATGTATTCTTAATTTAAACCATATGACTGGCGCAGTATGGCCTCGAAGGGCTCTTGTGCCAATAAACCTTACCTACCTACCTACCTACCCCTAATAAACAACGCGACATTTTTGGTTTAAGTTCATCACTAAATAATAGACATTTTTTCTCTTCTTTCACATCTAAAGTATCCAATTTTTCTTATTGGAGGCTTGAGAATAATACAACTCTTGACCATTTGGAACATGAATTGTAGAAAAGTTTAAAGTACATATAGGTACAGGTTATTGCAAAATTATTTCACTAGAATTCAACCGATAACGTAGTAAACTTCGCATGCCTGAGCAGATGATGAATTATCATTGAAATTACACTCAGAAAACTTTTAACACCGGAACCGGGCAACACATATGATGCATTTTCGATTCCAAGTTTTGACATCTTTGGGATGCTTTCTTTTCCTTTCACATGAGCGAGGCTAACATCGTAATCGCCATTAAATCTCGAAGAAACAGGATCTGAAGTTTCCATTCTGGTGATCATTGATTCTGATGAAAACTCTGCTGTGACCACCGGTCATTTATTCCGCGATTTCTCTCTGCTCACATACCACCGCTGCCAACAATGTAGGACGTGGGGTTTCTTTTATGTGAGTATTGGACACAGTTGTTAAATTCAGTTTTAGTCCAAAAATTTTATTAAATTGTAGAAGTGGCACATATAGAAAAATAAAATGCGAAAGGCACTCAATACTTTTCCATCATCTATCTATTTTGTCAGACTCAGACTGATCTCTACTTTCTCGCTTCATCAGGCCTCCATTCATTCGTCGGTCCCGGAATGCTCTGTCATTTCCATCGGATTCGCTTCTCTGCAATCCATCTGTCATCGAACATCTGGTTAATTTCTCTCAATATTTAACCTTTTTTTCCCTCCATGTCCCTGTGTATCTCCACAAAAAGGATTGCTTGGTGATTTTAATGGGTTGCCAAATTATTCGGACCTTGCAGAGTATTTCAGAGCACGATTTCCTCACCCCTTTCTTTAACATCCGAAATATCTAATTATTTCTATTGAAGAATTCAGAATATTTTAACTCCTAAACCACTTGGAATACGAATTGTAGTAAAGTTTACGGTACTTACTGTTTGTTATTGGAAGTTTTAAATTTAAGTCTCTTAATTTAATTGGATGTATCCTTTTACATATTTAACTTAGCGTGCATCAAAAGATGATGAACTTTATTTTAACTAGACACGCCAAAAAATCGAAGATTTGAGGGATTATTGAAATCCTCCAGACCGGAACATTAATGAGATACTAATGAACGCAAGAACTTTCGATTGTAATTAGAGACATCCATGAATTTTTTTTTTATATTCCTGGAGTCATGTTCTGTTTATAATCTCCACTGAATCTCAAAGAAACAAGCTGTGAAGATTCAAGAATCCCATTCTGGTGATCACTTGATACGATGACCATTCTACTGTGACCACCGGTCACTTATTCCGTAATTTCTTTCTTCTCACATCCCATGTCTGGGCCACCAATATTAAAAGCACTTTTTTCGTGGGATTTCTTTAGTGTGAGCGGTAGAGGCAGGCGTCCCTTCGAATTTGTATTCAAAAGGTAATACGGGACGCAGCATAAAAGTAAAACCAAATTAAGAAAAGAAATCTCTGTTCTCGGTCTCTTCTCTCACTATCCTTTTGGCAAACGGAGTGGCTATGTCAGTTGAGCCAGCTTGCCTATGTTTGCGGGCCTTACAGTTATGTATTTCGTTATAAAATCCTATAACTTGTAGTATTTTATTCCGAATCGGGCTCTCTCTCCCAATTTTTGTATATTGAATGTAAGAAAATATGCTTCTACATTTCATCAAGGACTCATCCTAATCAACATATCAACTTGGCGAGAATACTTCTTAGAATCTTTTCTTGATTATGTCCATTATTATCGATCTAATTTTACGTAGGAGATTATCACGTTGTAAGCATTCATTATTCGCAATGTGTAATTTACATCCAATTGCCATGAACCTATTCGGTGATAATCCTGTTTTGAGGCAAGGCATTTCAATGATCTTATCCCTTCTCCAATAACTAAGCTGTGTGGGTTTTTGCATCATAGACATCGATGTAATGAGTGCAAAATGAACTTTCCATTCTTCTTCAGAAATTTCTTTGAAGTGGATTATTTTACCTAATCTATTACTTTCAGGTGCAGTTTGTTCAAGAATTTCCTTTTTCAAATACCGTTCTACCTAGTAAAATCGGTTTTCATTTGCACCATCAGCAGATAGACATTTTTACAATTTTGATTTTTCATTTTTTCCCCTTCCACCACTCCACTTCATACTTGGATACAAGATGGGTTTGTCAGTTTTTGCAAATAACTGAATACATGCATTTCAAAAAATATATAGGAAATAATTATTATAAAATATAATCATTATAAAATATTATATATTAATTATATAATCATTATAAGAATATTATAATGAAATCTGCTATGCATATTTCAATGTATCATGTAAGAACATATTTTCCTGTTTAGCCAAGCACCACGTGCTGGGGCAAGTTCAACTATATTTTTATTCATTTTAGTTGTTTCATTGAATGAGTCACTTTAGCGGTGCAAATGATCCAAAAAACTTTGCATTTGCATTTTTAAAAACATCACATTTCCTTATTATTTCATTTCATATATATTCACGTGCTCAGTCTTACATTTTTCTGAGTTTTATTGGCTCTAGTCATAATCCGAGCTTTTGTAAATGAATGGCACCACGTTATTAAAAGATGAGATGCTCATGCAGATAATATTTTTATTTTTCGCCTTAGTATTTCTGTTGCTTATTTTTCTTCTATGGATTTCTGTTTATTTTTCGCATACGGATTATAATTTTTATTTTTCGCCTACGAGTTTTTGTTGACAACAAAAACCTCATACCAAAAATATCATGTTCTGGTATAATAATAAAATTGTATTCCATTTTTTAAATTAAGCAAAATTTTAAAAAATCTTGTTACTATGAGAAGCATTCTATTTTTATTTAAACTCTGTATTTCCTTATAACTAAATAAACATTGAATTCCATTTGATTTTTCTACCTAGAATGAAATGATTCAAGAGTAACTACTTTGGGTACCAAAACCCTCATACAAATTTGCAACATTGATTTCTACCTTTTCGATACTAGGTAAAAGTTAACTCACAAAAATGGTCAATTTTATAAATATGAAGTAGTTTCAGCTAAGAAAAATGTAACATGTGAAGACTTCTATGTTTCCGCCATAGTCTGTAGTATCGGATTTCATCAATACACTTGTACCTGGAGATCTGTGCAAGTGTGTAAAAAGATTTCATTATAATGCCTCAGAATACTTCTAGTATTTCAATATGTATTTTTCTCGAAATATACACACTGCATTCTTTTAGAAATCAATTATTTTCATTCAAATTTTGTGGCTTGTCAATCTAGTTGTAAATATTGTGTTTTAGAGTAAATAATATGTTGTAAAAAGTTTCAAGATTCTGAAATTACTAAAAATATAAATAGATAGAATAGGATTGGGAATATTAGATGGTGCAACGTATATTTCTTCTGATATTTTTTCTTAGTGTATCCAAGAAAAAGCTTTTGGCTTGGCGCAGCATGGCCAAATATGGTTCTTGCGCCAAAAAAACCCTAACCAACCAACCCAGAAAAAGCTTTAAAAATGACTTTTATTTCTTACATATCATTTTGGTGAAGTGTAAAAAAAATTGATTCAACGTTGAAGATACCGAATTACTAGCCAACAAAATTCCAATAAAAAATCTCTAGGTTTAATGTTTAATTTAAAATCTATGAATCTTTCTTTAAAAAGAAATGCTTAAGAAAGTAATCAAATGAAACAAATTCGATCTTTATAAATTTGTGAATAATGGTTTAAATGCTTTAGAAATCTTCTCTTCAAAACAATTTACGAAGAATTCGAGTCAATCGGGGGGAAAAAAATGAGAAATTTGAAGCATCGTTTCACCAAATATCCATGTCAAACACAAAATTAAAGGGCTGAATTGTTAAATTTTGGTTGTACAACAATTTCCTAACGTTTAATTGCATTTGAGAGGATTCAAAGTGAAGAGGTTGGAAATTTTAGTTGATGATCTTTTTTTCAATGTTATGAACATTTGCTTTATTCTCAAAAAAGAAATATTTCTTTTTTATGGTATTAGAACTGTCGAGGAATAATGGATATGGATAATAATCGTAAAAAAAGAGTACATTTTGTCTTATCATTCATCCACTTTGACAATTAAGGCAACATCTTATTCAACCGCCTGTGAGATTTTATTATTGTGTATTGTGATCAGTTTTATCCGAATGATGCTGTCAATGGTAAAGGTTACTGAAGACAATTGATGCATTTGATTTGGGCGTTAAAAGAAAAACGTTTCAGTTCGAGCAAAGGCGAGATATAGTAATTTTTTGATGAAAACGTTCCAAAACTTAACTTTCGTAAGGTATAACAGTTCTAAGAAATGGTGGTTTAGCCATTGATTTACAACTTGTTATATGAAACAGAAGATATCGACGCTAAAAATTACCTCAAATCTAAAGAAAATAAGAAAACTTTTATTCATTGATAAATTGCATCAAAAAAGGAGTTATTCTTTTGACACGGCATCCATTTGCTTGTCCGAGAGATTGGAGAAAACAGTGGTTGGAGATAGGAAAATAAAGCAAACATTGTCCAAATAAAGCCATCAATTAACAATCAAACTCTAGAGTTCTGAGAGTATTTGAATATTTCGATTATAAAAAAAAACTATATTTTGTCAATCAACAATGACTGATGAACCTGAACAAAAAAGAAGCCGTCAGTCATTGTGAATGATGAGAAGTGAATCGTCAATATAGAGGACTGATGTGGCCCAACATTAAAATAGTGTTAGTCGCTATAACTAAAATGGTGCTTAACGAGTTCAAAATACATCTCATGTGTTTTGTATTAAAAGGACGATTTTTTTCCATCATTGTACTTCTTTTTTCCTCATTTAAGGAAAATTACCCGAATGATCAGATTCAGAAAATATTAAAATAAAGATCTATCATCGAGGGCTTGAAACGTAAAACGTAAGCATAGCAACGTAAATTGGGGAACTTGCGGCAAACAATGACGCGAGGTAAAAAGCAATTACAAAAATTATACCTGTATAATCTTGAAACAAATTGAAAAACTTGCATTCTTCAACTTCCTGAGAGGAGACCGGCCTTAGTACTACGAAGGGTTCGCTCACTCTCTACAGAAGAGCAACATTTCAGAAAATGAATTATTTTGTAAACAAAAACATATAAAGAATCTGTAACCCCCAATTTTTTTAATTATCAAATTTATTGTTTTTAAAAATATTTCGTTCATATATTATATTGCATATATAATATTCATATATTGTGATTTCACAATGGTAATTATTTGTCAAATGCCATGAAGAATTTGTCCCCGAGCAGCATGATAATAGTAGAGGAAATGGCATGCCTGTTGAAACAAAAAAATATATATAACCTGCCAGCTGGACTTGGAGGCACAACCTCTGCAGCAGTCAATTCATCCAATGGGATATCCTCAAATGAACTGTGTGCAGACAATGCAGCTACACTCGCGATGCAAAAATTGAAACTTTCTCGATAGTTTCAATATAAGGCATTAAAATTAAATTAATTTTTTACAGAACAGAAAATAATGTGCAAAGATTTCTAGATATGTGCTTTTTTTTATTCCCCAGGAATAAGTTTATGAACAGAAATTTAAGAAAATGTTTAAATAAAGTATTTTACTATGTGTTGGGACAAAATATAATTCATTATTTAAATTTAATAGGTAAAACACAGGTAACCTTGCTTTTCTTTGTCGCAGAGAAATGAACATTTACATGAAATATATCTATACAAATATTCTTTAAAAAGATCCAAAACTTTAAAAAGAAAATTTCACTCCTCAGCTTTGGCGAGGGATAAAACATGTAATAAGGTTCTCGTAAAGTTTCATATTGATATTTTGAAATATTAAACTTCCAAATAATATTTTTTAATTTTTAAAGTAAGTGATTGCACAAAACATAAAAAGAAATACTTAAAGTTTATTTCATTTACTTCTATTCATTTAAAATTAATATCTGGATATTATTTAATAGGCAAAGTGCTTAACCGGTGGATTTTTAGAAAAATATATATTTTATGTAAAATATATTAGCATTTTTGAAGACAAATTTTTGTGAATAGTCTATATTTTAATATTCAAAGTACAAAAGTGGAATTGATAAGAATTAAGTTTTAGTGGATACAAATTCATTCTGTTTCAATGGTCTTTTGAAATTCCGAAATATCTTTTAATTTCGCCAAACGGTGGTAATAAAAGGAATTCTTTAAAATTCAAGATTTAAATTAAAAGCTAATAATTCGAATGAAATTTTAATATCCAGATTTTATGTTTGCCAAATTGATTCTCCTACTGCGTATAAATGCTGTTCTAAGTTAGTGGTGATATCAGGGTTTTGTTCCCCTTTGAGCTGTTTGATGTTCATATTAGAGTCCTTACCCAACTTTCCTCCGATAAATTGTGCTCTTTCTTTTATTCTCTGAAGATGCCCGAGAAGAAAGAAGAGGTGATAGCTGTGGAGATACCCGATGAGATGAGGCACGGGATGACTCCGGCGTTTTTAACAATTTCTCAAAAGTGTGAAAGGAAAGAAAGTCTTGAACTATTTGGTCTCCTGCAAGAGAAACCAAATAGTTCAAGAAGAGGCTACTTTAAACAATCTTAGGAAGATTTTGTGAATGAGGCCGTAGCTTCGCATGCATGAGATGAGGAGTTATCATTGGAATTACACACAGGAAACATCAACAACGGAACCGGACTACAGACAGAAATATGAAGCAATTTCGATTTCATGTAGTGCTCTACTTTTGGGGGGGAAGACTTTCTTTTCCTTTCACAGAAGCAATGCTAACGTCTTAATCGCCATTAAGTCTCGAAGAAACAGTTTCTGAGGTTCCCATTCTGGTGATCTTCCTTTCTGATGACCACTCTGCTATGACCATGATATTTCTCGCTGTTTGTGATTTATTCCGTGATTCCTCTCTGTTCACATCCCACCCCTGCCAGCAATGTAGGACGTAGGGTTTCTTTTATGTGAGCGCAGAGACAGTCGTCACATTCAGTTTTAGTCCCAAAATTTTATTGACGCGTAGAAGTGGAACAAGGCACACATAGAAAAATAAAATACGATAAGACCACAATACTATTCTATTTTCTATGTGTTTGGTCAGTCTCAGACCCAGATTGATTTCAACTTCTCACTTCATCAGACCTCCATTCCGCGTTCATTCGTCGGTCCCGGAATGCTCTGTCCTATCCATCGGATTCGCCTCTCTGCAGTCCATCTGTTATTAAACATTTGAGTAATTTCTATCTACACTTAACCTTTCCCCCCCCCATGTTCCTGTGTATCTCCACAAAAAGGATTTTTTAGGGATTTTAACAGGGTTGCCGAAGTTGTCGGACCTTGCAGAATATTTCAGAGCACGGTTTCCCCTCCCCCTTCTTTAACATCCAAAATATCCAATTATTTCTTTTAAAGACTTGAGAATATTTTAACTCCTTAACCACTTGAAATACGAATTGTAGTAAAGTTTACAGTACTTACTGTTTGTGACTTAAGTAGTAAAATTAAGTAAATTAAGTATAATTGGATGTATCCTTTTACATATTAAACTATACGTGCATCAAACGAGGAAGAACTTCACTTTAATTAGGCACAGGAAAAATCGAAGATTTTGGGGATTACTGAAATCCGCCAGACCGGAACATTAATGAGACACTAATGAACGCAAGAACTTTCGATTGTAAGTAGAGACATCCATAAGTTTTTTTTATATTCCTGGAGACATGTTCTGCTCATTATTTCTACTGAATCTCAAAAAAAAAAAGATGTGAAGATTCAAGAATCCCATTCTGGTAATCACTTGATACGATGACCACTCTACTGTGACCACCCATCACTTATTCCGTGATTTGTTTCTGCTTACATCCCATGTCTCGGCCAACAATGTTAAAGCCATTTTTTTTTCGTGGGATTTCTTTAGTGTGAGCGGTAGAGGCGGTAATCTCTTCAAATTTATATTCAGATGGTATTTCGGGACGCAGCATAAAAGTAAAACAAAACTAAGAAAAGAAATCAATCTATCAGGAAATCATTCTTCTCTTCAGTCTAAGGCTGACTTCTGTTCACCCTCCGTCTCCTCTCCCATTCTCCTTTCGACAAATGGAGTTGCTATATCAGTTGAGCCAGGTTTCCAAAGTTGGCGGGCCTTACAGTTATGTATTTCGTTGTAGAATCGCATAACTTGTAGTATTTTATTCCGAATCAGGCTCTCTATTTTTTGGTATATTACATGTAAGCAATTATGCTTCTACATTTCATCATCCTAGGCAAAATATCAGCTTGGCGTGAGTACTTCTTAGAATCTTTTCTTGATTATGTCCATTATTATCGATCTAATTTCACGTAGGAGATTATCAAGTTGTAAGCATTCATTATTCGCAATGTGTAATTTTCTTGAAATTACCATGAACCTATTCCGTGATAATACTGCTTTGAGGTAAGGCGTTTCAATGATCTTATCCCTTCTCCAATAACTAAGCTGTGTGGGTCTTTGCATCTCAGATAATCTATGTAATGAGTGCAAAATGAACTTTCAATTCTTCAGAAATTTCTTTGAAGTGGATTATTTTACCTTTTCTATTAGCCTATTTTACCTTTACTATTATTTACCTAATCTATTAGTTTCAGGTGCAGTTTGTTCAAGAATTTCTTTTGTCAAACACCGTTCATAAACGTTCTATCTAGTAGAATTTTTTTTTTTAATTTGCACCATCAGCAAATAAACATTTTTACAATTTAGGTTTTTCATTTTTCCCCTACCACTCAATATCGCTATCGCTGTTATCAGAAGATATCGCAACAAAATGTCACCGTTTTCTAGGTGTGTGGTGTGGTCTTCGGGGGTTCTAATAAAATAGGTGTTGGGTAAAAATTATTTATTAGAAAAAGTTAAGTTACACACAACACACGATAATTTTAAAAAATTAACACAAAGAGAAGTCAGAGATGTGTTCATGTCCGTTGCTTGGGCTTCACTGGCGTTTTCGATGTTTGCGCTCACCAGCCTAGGGGGCGCAGCAGTTCCAGATACAGTTAAGTTAATAGTGGCTGCTACAGGTCTTATTAATTCTTCACCGCTGTCTGAAATATACTCGTTCATTTCTTTTGATGATGATGTCGTGTCCGCTTTTTACCGCGGAAAGAGGGGTGCAGTAGCTTCTGAGGGTATGAACCCCTGAGCACCCGAGGGCAGAAGTCTGACTTCTAGCTCATATGAAGATGAAACACACACACATACGCTTGCACAGCCCCTTTTTACAGGGGGGCACATTCACACATCTCACAGATAGCACACGGAAGAACAACCATGCCCGAACCGGGACCTCCAGAACACGAGGCAGACGCGCTGCCTCTGTGCCAGCAAGCCGGCGTTCATTTCTTTTAAAAAATTCGTATGTTGTTTTACCCTTTAACTGTTTGCGATCACCTCTTTCCCTTTAATGCGCACCCAATATGCATTGGTATAAAATGCCTAAGTGAAATGCGCGCTCTTATGCGCTGTATCGATAGTTATCGGCCAAAATGTGCTCATATATGTGTTTATGATGCAAATCAGAATGCATATAACAAAACATGAAGTAATGAAGAATCGTAATTAAAATGTATTCTTTACGACTTTCTCCTATTTTGCGTGTTGATAAAATAAAATGCCAATTAATTAAGGAGTGAAATAAGTTCTAACGCCTTCAAAAATGCATAAGAAATATTTGTTAAAGCTAATAAATCATTACAATTCGATTAAATGTGTCTATTCTGATTATACATAAATAAGAATGTGCTATCATTTCAATTAATAACACTTGATGCGTTATTTTAAGCGGAATAATTAATTTCAATTTAATTAAATACAATCTGAAGCTTTAAGAATTTATTTAAAACATTGCAGTTCTTATTGTTCCGTCTTAGCTACACATGCGTCCCAGTCCTTTACATGGGACGAACTTCATTCATACATTTCATCCACTCATCCCATATCATAATTTAGACTTGAATCAGAGAACGATAACCTTTGATCTAGTACCCCAGTTGTATTGTTTCGAAATGGAGGTCTTTTTGGCTACGACAGATACATAAGTCATCATATACACATCATACGACAGATACATAAGTCATCATATACACCGAAGATTCTGTGTATATGATACTACCAGTCATCATATACACAGAATCTTCGGCCGGCGGGATTCGAGCTCACAATCCCAGTGATGTGAATCTAACGCTTTACCAATCAGATTATTCCATTGAGGTGCTGCAGGCATGGCATAAGTTGGATTCTTTCAAATTCCTTCGGATAGATCAACCGTTTAAATTCTTTTTAGCCAACCTTTGAATACCATTTTATTCTTGTTAAAATTGTCCATTTTCAGAAGGTTCACTAACAAGCAATTACTAAGTTAAAAATAAGTTATTGAAATCTTTGCTGTTTCTAGATTACTGTCATCTACAAAACTGACGTATAAATTAAAGTATATATTTTAATATGTTGATTAATATCATAGATTAAGTATAGAGCTCAGCTGGTTATTAAATAACATTTGAGTTTCGTTGTTTAGAACAAGGTATTATTATACTACATAATCGGTGTTTAATAGTGATCATTGTTCATACGACTTAAATAGGAAATATACAAATGAGAAAGTTATTGCAACAAACTGTTACAGAAATTTAAGAATTTACATAATCAATTTCTGCAACAGATTGGGCTGGAGAAAGTCATTCTTAATTCTAACAATTGGACGCATGCATCATAAAACCATTTAATTTCGCAATTTCCCAATACTTTGCGTTTAGTTGAAATATATTGAATAGTAAAATTTACATTACAGTGTAAAATTTTGTTGATTTCGAGTATTGTAGATATCGATCTGTAAAATTCCTAACTAATGTCCTGCTAGTACTTCTGTTAAAATTCAATTAAATATAGATTATTGGTTTAAAACCTCATATTGAGGATTCATTTAAATAGTTATTAGTTCACTAGACATTGGCGAAAGGTTTCAAATTTTGAAAATCAAAATCTTTTCAGTATTTCGAGTTGGAACATAGTCTTAAAATTTTTGTCTCTTTAGTAATTCTCTTATATTTAGGCAATTTTTTGGGTTATTGAATCATACTTTGTCTCAGGTACAATTATTTCATGTGCTCAAGGATGACACCTAATACCAAAATTTCTGGTAATTATCTCGTTAAACTGTGTATATAATCTTTTTTTTTTGTATTTTAAAAGCTTGTAAGGATAGGAGTGATCATGTTGAGTGTGGAAATAGAAGGTTGATGTTTTGAGATCCAATCATTGAACATTCTTATAAAAATTTTATTCATGCGGTATTAAACACTACAGTATAAATATATATATCCCTACGAACAACCTAGCCCCGTGCCGACGATCAGAAGAATGAGAAGATAATGTTGATTGACTGATTGGATATTTATATACGGTTTTAGTCTGATTCACTTTACGATTAAGATTACGATGCACGAGAATAGTTTCTGGTTTTGTCGCACTAGACCAGGACCAGTCCATAGGTTACGATTATTTGTATTCACTGCAAGCTCAACAGATGAAAAATGGCAATTCTCTACTTTGAAGTCATTTGTGAGAATATTGTTAGAATACTTGTAGTGACGATTATTTAAAACTCGTGCATATTACTAATATTCAAGAGCAATCATATCTTAATTGAACTAACAGACACCACAGTAAATGAGATTACCCTTCTGTTATGGTTTCTAAGAAGACACTAGACTAATTTTTTAATTGATTTTGGCTCTCCGCTAATTATTACTTATGAAAAGCATTGACGTGCTTGCAAATCCGGCACAATTTTGTTCTGAATTAATGATGCATATCGCTGTCCGGTTATCGAGCTTGTTTCCGGACCTTTCCCCACATTGAGTATGAAGAGATTTATTTATTTCGTCCTATAAATATTTTTCGAGCTTTTCATACCATCAGCACATTAAGTATTAGGTGGCATTTGTAGCTCCCCTCCAGCTAATACATTTTCTAAGAATCATGGGCTATACGTGCGCCTAACAATATTAAAACATATAAAATTAATAAAAAGGATACTTAATAAAAGTGACTTTTCTATGGCTACTAAGGTCAATGCATAGTCGTCACTGACGCCTAAAGAAACCTTAGGGGCTTTCAAATCTACCTTGTGTGTTTGCTTTATATCCAATTACGATGAAGATCCGTAGTGCTTTCACTATATCCAAAGGCATCTGATTAATAACCATTTCATGTGGTCTCAAGAGATTCAAGGGATAGAAATCATGTGAATCAATATACATTAACCATATATTCAATGGTGATACTGTGGTTGATATTCCTTTCAGTAAATCCGGATGGACCTACTGCAGAAAGACTAGGTACTATGTTCCACTGATGCATTCGAGCAGAATATATGGTCCAAACAGTGTATCTCCGAAAATCCCTGTCTTGAGCTTAGCACATTGCTTACGGCGCTTCCAAAGCCCCCCCCCCCCCGCTCCCTCAGGGCTTCACCTTATTTAGGCAAGTAAGAGTGTCGCAATCCTGAGGCTCCCAGAGATATTTGCTCCCTTTATATTTATCCTCCTTCTCGCCATCTGCTTTCTGCTGTGTTTTTTCTTTCCCTCGACGGCGAGAGAGGGTGCTCTTTACCAGATGCTGTGGCCGCTCTGTTTGCTTCTTGCTTCTCATGGACAAACAAAGTTCCCACGTTTTGGCTGTGCGTGGCAACCCATTAGAAAGAAGGTTGGGGCACTGTGATTCCCGGTGTATCAATCGGCTGGTACATAGTCACATGCTAGTCTGCTAGGGATCAAGTGAAAGGGGTTACTCCTTGGCTTTAAGGTTGCTCATTGTCGTCGGAACATAACTCCCCAGGCATAGATACCGATAAGACTGAGCTTGGAAATATCCAGAGCCAGTGACTGCTCTCCCTTGTTGAACTCTGGTGGGTGGTGCCGTCTGGCCCGAATCTTGTTTCATATAATTTGGGCTCCCATAAAAAATATCCCTTCACTTGGCAAAAATTAACTAAATCTGTTCTTAATCTCGATCAATTTGGTAAATATAATGTGATAATATGGATATCTGATCTACAAATATTAATCTACAAATGATTTTCCAGAAAACCATGAGATAGAACCCTCAACTTCAAAAAGACTCCAAAGAAAAAGCGATAGAACTAGCAGATATTAAAACTAGCTAAACGTAGCTTTTTGCAAGTTGATCAACCGATAAAACTAAAAAAAAGTCTTCGTCACAAATTTCAGTCGTCCTAGGGTAGGTGGTATCTATTATGAAACTACTATTCATATTTTTAAAACTGGTGGAAATTATCCTTTCGTGTCCATTAGATGTTGCTAACACATTTGGCTAAGCATTTGCACAAGTTTCCGCTACTCATTCTTACATCTGATTTTCTGACGATTGGGAATCGCGCCTCTACGCTTCAATGCCCATAGTAACATCCCATATAACTGTGAATTCAGGATGTTTGAATTGGAAACTGCGTTGTCTCAAGTCTTTAATACCAGTCCTGGGCCAGATGGAATCGCATATGGATGTCTCACTTGCCAAATCGACTAACTCTATAAAACAAGAAGTCGAGAAAAATAATGAAATAGTATATATTATTTTCTTAGTTAAAAAATTCAAAAATAACACTGGACAACAAAATTTTGGTTTTTGTTTGTTACAAGAACAAAAATGGCTGAATCTTATAGTACTTTTGACGCTGATTTCAAATATGAAAACGGTTTCTTTCCATCGGGCATAGTTTTTTTGTAATAAGCAATTACTTTGTTTGAAAAAACATTTTACTATGGTATGATCATATGATGTATATGTGAAATTTCTACATACCTAAAATTTGCTTCGTTTTGATTTTCTGGTGTATTCTGCAGTAGGTGCATCAGTCATGAGATTCCAGCAGTAGTCAGCCAGCATTCTTGTACTCCACTTTCCCTGGTAGCGTTTTTTCATGGCAGATATTTCCTGGTGAAAACGTTCACCATGTTCATCACTCACAGCTCCGAGATTTTGGGGAAAGAAATCCAGATGTGAATCTAAGTAGTGGATTTTTAGTGACATATTACACCCAAGTGCTTTATAGTTCTTTAGAAGCTCAGTTATAAGTCCTCTGTAGTTATCTGCCTGGTAATTTCCAAGGAAGTTCTTAACAACTTTTTTAAAAGATTCCCAAGCAGCAACTTCACAGTTATTCAAATTTTTTTCAAATTCAGTATCACTCATTAATTTTCTTATATCTGGACCAACAAATATACCTTCTTTTATCTTTGCTTCGCTTAATTTAGGGAACTTGTTTCTTAGATACTGAAATCCATTCCCCTCACAATCCATTGCTTTAACAAAATTTTTCATCAAGCCTAGCTTAATGTGTAGAGGCGGGAGGTACACTTTTTCAGGTTTTACTAGTGCTGGGTGTACAACATTCTTCTCTCCCACAGCCAATCTTTCTCGTTTTGGCCACTCTTTTTTGACGTAATGATTAATGCGGTCTCTGCTGTCCCACTCACACAAGAAACAACAAAATTTCGTATACCCAAGTTGTAAACCAAGTAACAGTGCTATTACTTTCAGGTCTCCACAAATATGCCATAAATGTTTCTCGTACTTAATCATATTCAACACAAGTTTCATGTTTTCGTATGTTTCCTTCATGTTTGCTGCATGAGCTACAGGGATTGATGGGTATTTATTTCCTACATGAAGAAGGACTGCTTTCAAACTATGTTTTGAAGAGTCGATAAAAAGACGCCACTCATCAGGATGGTGAAGGTGTCCAAAAGCTTCAAGTAAAGAGTCCACATCGTGGCAGTAAACTAAGTCCTTATACTGACTGAAGAATCGTTCAAAATCACACTGTCTGTCACGAAAAGCAGATACTTTTGTTTCGTGTTGCAAAAGATTCCATCCTTTCAGACGTGATGCAAGAAGTTCTGATTGATTTTTTGATAAATGTAGATCACGAACGAGATCATTTAATTCTGACTGATTTATCAAGTGTGGTATTACGTTTGTATTGTCTAAAAAGTCTGTGTCTCTCGTATCTTCATCATTAGATAAATCTGATTTATCTTGATCAGTAACAGCATCTTCATCTAATTCCCATGTTTTTGGTGGTACTGGAATTGGGAGTTGTGGATTATGAGGAACAGGTCTTAAAGCAGAAGGAATATTAGGATATGTAACCGTATGTCTTGTCTTAGCTGTAATACCGGATATTTTCGTCGTACAAAAATAACAGTCCATTGAGTGATCCTTTGGTTCCCTCCAAACCATTGGAATTGCAAACGTCATGTGACGAGATCCATTCAGCCATCCAGTTAACAATGTTACACAAGAATTGCAACAAATATGAGGTGCCCAGGATTTGTCTTGATCGCCAACTTTACATCCAAAATATAACTCGTATGCTTTTTTTATCAGTGGAGTTATATTTCTCCTCTGAGACTTTAATGTTAACTCACCACAGATGTAGCAGAAACTATTTGGATGGTTTTTACAATTTCGTGGCATTTTTATTATAAGTTCACTGTTATATACCCACTGACAAACACAAATTGCAAAAATGTTAAAACTTCATACACACATAATGTTTACAGCTACACTGACCCGATACAAAATGTATTATAAGTAGTTAGAAAAGTAGTTGCACCATGAACGTATTCACATGGGAGCTCACACTAAACTGTTGCAATAGTTACTCATTCTTAGTCAGCAATTGACAGTGTTTGTTTAATGTACTCCAGTGCTGAGTCATCAACATTGTAATTCATGGAGTATGATGAGTGACTCATGCGGTGTGACTAATAGGTGATGTAATCGAACCCTATCTTACTGTATGATGTACTGCATATAATGACATTAATTTTATTGTTTTAGTCGCTTGTAATGAATTGTTATTAAACTGATAAGTTATTTTACTTTAATTTTCATCAATATAATTGCAGTAACATAATAAATTAATTAGAGATAAGTATATTTCACTCACATGGTTCATGCCCTGAATGACCTTGCTAGGAATACAGAAAGAGGTATTACAAAAAAACTAAGCCCGATGGAGAAATTCTGACTTCATATTTGGATTCAGCGCCCAAAAATACATAAGACTCAGCAAATATTAGCCATGTAACAAAATCACTGTTGACCAGTGTAACATGCAGACTGCTTTATTGTCTACGCATCATCTGTCTAACAACTCATGGAAAGTATAAGATAGAATATACTTGGAGTAATTGTTATTATTACAATTTTATAGTGATTAATTGAGTTAGTTGAAATAATTCAGTTTTGAATTATTCTTTTATAACGGAAAAACTTCATTATATTAAGTATATGTTTTATTAAAGATTTTATCAAAAATGAATAATAACTATTCTGTTACTGTTACATAATATTAATAGTAATATTAAATTGTTTTAATCATCAATATAAATATCATCTTCGTTAGGTGTTTAAACTCCCATCATAGCGACGTGTCCTTAAAGTTTTATAATACTTGCGTTTAATAGAAGGACCGAATTTCAACAAGTCCATCATATTGTCTCTAAAAGAAATTTAATTAAAACATTAAAATTTAAAAGCAAACGATTTTTTGATAAACATATTGCATTAATTTTATTTTGTTCAATTATATATATGTGAGTGCGGATAAGCGAATAAACCTAATATTGTTTTACTTTGTGACTTTTTTTCCTTGTATCTTCGTGACAAGTTTGGTGGAGATGCCGGGTACAAACCATTTGACTGTGGATTCTGATGACAGTACTCGTTCAAGCCGTCGTTTAAAACGACTACTTCCTGAATTTGGACTGTATTTTTCAGAGCCAAGACATCGTTCAAATATGCCCGAAGAAGTGACACAAACACAACCAACAGTATTCACGCCCGTATACCAACAACTGAGGAGTCCATCAATATTTCGGGGAGGATCTGAGGAAGATCCTAGCAGCTGGCTCAAAGAATATGATAGAGTAGCTAACTTTAATAAATGGGACGACATGTTGTGTTTAGTAAATGTTTACTTTTTTCTCGACGGCACAGCAAAGCAGTGGTTTGTTAACCACGAGGATACGTTCAATTCTTGGGAAGCATTTAAAACTGGACTGATTCAACTTTTCGGTGATCATCAAAAATATGAGAAGGCCGAGGAGCATGTAAAATATAAAGCTCAACGCTTGCGAGAGAGTCTTACATACAGAGCATCTTAGGTCTTTGCCAAGAGATAAACCCCATGATGCCAGAGAATGAAAAAGTATCACACCTAATGAAAGGAGTGGCTGAAGATATCTATCAAGCACTATTAGCAAGGGACATCGCTACAACAGCCGATTTTATAAAATGGTGCGACTTCATCGAGGACATGAAGCAAAAGAGGGTCGGAAGACGGAAATTCGAATCCTCAATCATTGGAAGAGATAGTACAAGAGAAGATCGAAAAAGTTTTGGCTCCTGTTTCTGCAAGACTAACGGAACGCCGCCAACTCACCAGTCAACGCCGAACATACAGTGCAATAACTCTGAGCCCTCGGTCCGTTCCATCAACACAATCAAGAAAACTGACCTGTGGAGGACGACCGACAACAGACCAGTTTGCTTTCATTGTGGACGTCCAGGACATATCATACGTTACTGTAGGGAAAGAAGAGCTATCTTCAATGACTATAGATCTCGCCGACAGAATCTCACAGAATTCAATGATTATGGAGCCCGCCGACAGAATTCCAGTGAATTTCGCCCAAGCAACGAAGGTTACAGACGTCAGTCCTCACCAAGTCGATCTCCAACAAGCCGTCCAATATCACCAACGCCCTATCGTCTATTCAGTCAATCTCTTAGTCGAAGAACAGAGTTAAACTGAACGAGACGACCTTCCTGGGAGGTGAGGCCGTATACGATGAAAATCCTCCATCTGCCTCCAAAATGTCTGGAAACCATCTTGACGTAATGATAGATAACGAGTCGTTACGTGCTCTTGTGGATTCTGGAGCGTCTTTCTCAATCATTTCAAATACGTTTCGCCAATGTTTAAAGAAAGTTATGTTCTCTGATGACAAAAATTTCGTTCTTAAAGTCACCAATGAAAATAATGTACGGCCAATGGGAAGATGCATCTTACGAATTTTCATAAACAACCTAAAATCGCCGTTCGAATTTGTAGTTTTATAGAATTGTAGCCATGACGTTATACTTGGATGGGACTTTCTAGAAGCTCTCAAGCAGTCATAGACTGTGGTCGGAGTAAGCTATTTTTTTATGTCTGTCAAGATTTTTCAGTGCCGGACACTTGGAACTTGCATGCCATACAAGACTGCACTTTGGCTCCACGGTTTTTAACTAGAATATCAGTAACGGGAGCACATATTCGTAAGGATTCTATCGTACTTGTAAAAGGCAATAGAAATTTACTTTTCACAAAGAATATTGTCGTACCTACCACAATCATTCCTTGCCATAATATTAGAGGAGAAATTTGGGTCGCCAATACACACCTTGAAAAACAGATTATTCCTAAAGGAATGTGCGTTAGTCATGCTGAATATCTACATGAAAGTAATTTATCCGCAATAATAGATGAAGAAGATAGTCGCATTCCCTTGAAAAAGAAATCAGAGCCTCTTATCAACTACTCGCTTATTTAGCACCTGGATTGAGAAATAAACAAAAAGACGAACTTGTGAAGCTTCTCAAAGAGTTTTCAGGAGTATTTACCGAAAAGGACAAATCAAAAACTACACAGACGAAAGTTAAACACTGGTGATCACGCCCCTATTAGTCAAGAGCTTACCGAGTATCACCTACTGAAAGGCGTATCATTCATGAAGAAGTGGATAAAATGTTAGAGAAAGGTATAATACAACCATCTGAAAGTCCATGGTCAGCTCTGGTGGTCCTTGTGAAGATAAAAGATGGCAAATGGCTTTTTTCCGTAGTTTATCGTCGATTGAACAAGATCACTAAGAAAGATGTTTATCCTCTACCTCGGATTGACGATACACTTGATTGTTTAAAAGGTGCAAAGTTCTTTTCTTCCATGGACTTATGCTCTGGTTACTGGTATATCGAAGCAGATAGAGAAAAGACGGCTTTCGTTACTCCAGAAGGTTTGTATGAATTTAAAGTCATGCCATTTGGGCTGTGCAATGCGCCTGAGACATTTGATAGAAGGATGGATACTCTTCTATGCCATCTAAAGTGAACCATATGTCTTTGTTATCTCGATGATATCATTGTGTTTTCAGAGACATTTGAGGACCACCTTACTCGTTTAACGACTGTTCTGAAGTGAGTTCAAGAAGCAGGTCTGACATTCAATCAAAAGAAGTGTCTTTTCGGTGCTCGAGAAGTTAGGGTACTAGGACATCTTGTATCCAGCGAAGGAGTCCGACCGGATCCTGAAAAAGTAAGGGCTGTGAGAAATTTTCCCGTTCCGAAAAACGTGCATGACGTAAGGAGCTTTCTGGGTCTGTGCTCATACTTTCGAAGATTTATTAAAGGATTTCGCTATCGGGCTGAACCGTTGCAACTTCTGTTAAAGGACAGCGCTAAATTTAAGTGGAGTTCCCGAGAAATTGAAGCGTTTAATGATCTAAAGAAAACACTTCTGATCCAGTCTTAGGAATGTACGATGAAAATGCTACAACGGAAATTCATACGGATGCTAGTGGATACGGTGTGGGAGCGATTTTGGTTCAGATACAAGATGAAGTCGAAAAAGCCATAGCATATGCGTCCAGAACCTTGACAAAAGCAGAAAAAAATTACTCTACCACTGAAAGAGAATGCCTTGCCGTAGTGTGGGCTATCAACAAATTTCGTCCATATCTTTTGGGGAAGCACTTCACTGTTGTTACAGATCATCATTGACTCTGCTGGCTCATGAGTCCCAAGGATCCTTCCGAACGACTTGCCAGGTGGGCACTTCGACTTCAAGAATACGACTTTTCTATAACGTACAAAACCGGCAGGAATGATAAGGACGCTGACACACTCTCTAGAAATCCAGTCGAAAAAGAAACTTCTATGTCAGAGGAATTCATTGCTGCAACTACTGAAATGAACTTAGCTATCGAACAAAAAAAAAAAAACCGATCCAGATCTCTCAAAAATAATCTGATCTCAGACCACCCCATCTACTGTCAAGAAAGAATTTGAAATAATTGATGGAATTTTATACAAAAAGAATTTTGATCCGGAAGGAAAAAATGGCTACCAGTCGTTCCCAAACACCTATGTAAGGACATTTTGATGACGCTCCTACAGCCGGATATCTTGGTTTTGCAAAAACGTATGACAGAATCCGAAAACGATTTTACTGCCCGATGATGAACCGTAACATCGTTCGATAACTAACCCATTGTCGTGAATGTCAACGAAGAAAATATATTCCTCAACGACCACCATTGCGCTTGGTTTCCATCCCACCAGCTATGGCACCCTTTCATCGTATTGGAATCAATCTGCTTGTACGATTTCTGAAATCTACCAGTGGAAATAAATGGATCGTCGTCTGTACAGATTATCTGATGTGTTTTGCAGTGACAAAGTCGCTGCCAACAGCTGAATCCCCTGAAGTAGCTACGTTTTTGCTTGAAGAAGTTTTATTGAGACATGGAGCACATCTAGAAGTTATCACTGATTGTGGAACTGTCTTCCAGTTGAAACTAGTTTTATCCCTTGTCGAACTGTGTAACATCATCCACCACAAGACGACAGCTTATCACCCACAGACAAACGGATTGACGGAACGTTTTAATAAAACTTTAGCTGATATGTTATCAATGTATGTTGATACAGAACATAAAAATTGGAATGAAATCTTACCGTTTGTAACGTTTATGTATAATACTGCCAAGCAAGACATCACAGCTCTCACACCTTTCTATTTATTGCATGGACGAGAAGCGACCACGCTAGACACCATGCTACCATTATGTCCTGATGAAGTGGATGACAGTTATATTTCAAGGATGATTTCTAGAGCCGAAGAATCAAGACAATTGGCTAGACTGCGGACTCTGGAATCACAAGACAAAGATCACCGACGTTATGACTCTAAACATCGAATGGTATTCTATGCCCCTGGAGATCTCGTGTGGATTTATACCCCTATCCGAAAAGTCGGTCTTTCCGAAAAACTTTTGAGGAAATATTTTGGCCCATATCAAGTGCTACGCCGGTTACCAGGTGTGACTTATGAAGTTCAGGACTTAGATACGTCTAGAAGATGAAAGCACAAAGATATAGTGCATGTTTTGCGCATGAAGCCCTATCATGATCCAGACAAGCAAACTCTAAACGAGGATGAACAAAAACAAGAAGATGCCATTGATGACGAAAAAAACTTATGCATTGGACCCATGACTCGTGCAAAAATGAAAGCTCTTAATACAATTTGATTTTTTTCCTTCTTCAGCGAGTCGCTGTTCTTTTTAGAGGGGAGTAATGTCGCTAAAAGAATTTTTAATTAAAACATTATTAAAAGTTAAAAGATAACGATTTTTTTATTTTAATTAAAAACATTACTATAAGTTAAAAACAAACGATTTCTTTTTTGATAAACATATTGTATTAATTTAATTTTGTTCAATTATATGTATGTGAGTACGGAATAGCGAATAAACCTAATATTGTGTTACTTTGTGACTTGTTTTTCTCGCATCTTCGTGACAATATATTTTATCTTGCCACTATTCTGCCTGTTGGATGAAACATAGGCTGGTTCACATCTTTTAGACATAGTCATCTAGCTGCTACAAATTGTCTTATATTTATGACTTTAAATTCGGTATTTTCGTATAATACTTGCGTTTAATATGAGGAACGAATTTCAACAAGTCCATCATATATTTAATCTTGCCATTGTTCTGCCTGTTGGATGAAATAAAGGCTGGTTCACATTTTTTAGGCATATTCATCTAGCTGCAGCATTTTTTCTTATATTTATGACTTTAAATTCGGTATTTTCAATAAATTTACACTTGAATTTTATCGGGTGGGGTTTCGACTTTTCTAATTTTATCCAGTGCATTTTGAGCCAATTGACTGGTATACCTGTCACCCATACTCTACTGTTATTGATAGAATTTTCCAAAGTACTCGTAGAGAAAAGTCCTGATGCGTTATGTGAACTTTGTGAAACGGTGCTCTCATTTTGCAGGTTTTTATTATATTATACCAATCATCCGGCGAAAAAATATTCTGGCCTTTTTTTGCTTGAGATTCGATAATAGCAAAATGTGAGTTATTAGGCAAGTAACTGTCCGCTTGCCAGAGATTTCATTTGAATTGGTTCAGCGTGTATTTCTCTTTTTTGAAGCAATTTGAATAAACTTAAGACGTTTTAATGTTTCTGTTTAGTCCCGTACTTGAGTTTGAATAGGTAATTTTTTACAGTTTTTAGTACAAATCTTTATATACCTTACTAGACATGAAGTAATTTCCTGATAACCGCGATATCCTTCAGTTTCCGGCCAAACGAACACATGACTTATATTTTTATTATAATCATGGTATCCGAAATTATGAACTTATAGATTTCGTCCATAGCAAGCTTTCGTTTATAGCTTATAGTAATATTGGAAAGGGTAAAGCTTTTTCCAAATTTAAAAAAAATACAAAAATATCTTGAATGCAGCCATATGGCTATGAGTTTGTTAAACCTTTTGCAAATGAACATCCTTTTGGATTTTTGCCATTCTAATTTCCTCACTGTCTGAAGACTCAATTTTTATTTGTGGAGAATCACTACTCCTGCATGTATCTTGTTGTTGTTGTTTAAAATGCAAATTAAATTTAATCGAGAATATCTTGTAATAATATTTTCTTTCACTGGCTCTGCATTTTCTTGTGTGCATTGCACGATGTAGAGCTCATACTTTTCCCTAATATTTAAGTCTTGATTTCAATATTTCTGGAATATATTTAGAAGGTACCCAACGACTGAGACTTGATTGCTTTTAAAAGAGCCAAAGCGATTTGACGTCATAGCCAGAGAGAATCATGGACTAAGTTTGTTTGAACCATCACATCCCCTACTTCCAGTAAACTTTTATGGAAAAAGGTAAAGGCTGCCAATGGGATCTATCATAAAACTTTTATTCCTGTTATAAAAATTGGTAATATGATATATTCAAGGTCATTAGACGTGGTTAATATTCTTGGCCAAGCGTTTGCACAAGTTTCCGCAACTGATTCTTACAGTTGCAATTAAGAATCGCTTTGAGCGGTTGCCTTTGCGCTTTAAAGCCTGTATTACCATTCCATACAACAGTGAATTCAGGATGTTTGAATTGGAAACGGTGCTGTCTCAAGTCCGTGGTAACAGTCCTGGGCCAGATGGAAACACATATGATATGCTTCGCCATCTGAATACAATTTCCCTTTTTAATCTGTTACTGCTGTTTAACAGAATATGGACTGACCAGAAATACCCTTCAGAATGGCAAGAAGCTACTGTGATTCCTATACTAAAACCTGGCAAACAACCATCTGTCCCTCTGAACTGCAGGCCAATTTTTCTTACAAACTGTTTCTGTAAGACCTTCGAGCGCATGGTAAATGCTCTCCTAATTTTCGAATTAGAGAAACAAGGATGCATCTCCCCGTCGCAGAGTTGTTTTCGTAGAGGTTGGTCTACCTTTTACAACATCATAATAATGGAAGCCCAAACACGCAATACCTTTGTAAAAAGAAACCGCCTTTTGTCCTTTTTTTGACTCTGAAAAGGTATACGACCGTGCATGGCGCTACGGCATACTTTCAACACTTTTTACTCTAGGTTTTAGGGGTAACTTGCCCATATTTTTACAAAACTTTTTGACACAACATACCTTTCGTGTTCGAATTGGTAATGGTTATTCTAATCATTTTATTCAAGCTGAGGGAGTTTCGCAAGGTAGTGTCCTCAGTGTTTTATTTTTCATCTGAGACAAATTTTGAATCATTCGCCTTCATCTGTTACAGGAATACTTTATGTTGATGATCTGCAGATGTCATGCCAAGGCAGCAGTATGAATTTAATAGAGCGTCAATTACAAAGTGCATTGAATAAATTACTATCTTGGTGCAATAACAATGGTCACACTATCCCCCCAGAGAAGAATAGCTGTATGCACTTCTGTTGCAAAAGAAGCATTCATCAAGATTCCAATATTCTAAAAGGTACTCCGATTCCCGTAGTGAAAGAAGTACGGTAATTGGGAGTGATGTTCGATCGAAATCTCACCTTCCTCCCCTGTGTCCGACTTAGTCCTATTAGGGCCCGGGGCAAAAACTTTTTGAACCCCCCTCTGTTTTACTACTTTAGTAATGGAGAACATTCATTAAAGAAGAAAACGTAAAATAAAATTTCGATTCAATTTGGGGGCCCCACTTACGTGGGAGCCTGAGGCAGCTACCCATTATGCCCATGCCTTAGTCAGGCCCTGTTCCACCCGCATGTTTTACAACTGCGGAGGAAGTGTGAGAAGACATTAAACGTTTTGAAAGTGTTCTCCTGAACATCTTAAGGCGCCGATCAAACCTCCCTTCTATGAATTTATCAGGCAATAGTACTCTCAAGAAATGATTTCGGATGTGTGGTATATGGTTTTGCTTTTTTATTTGCTCGGTTGCGTTCCGTACATCTTCAGTCGAAAGCTTCTATGTTACATGTCACCAACTACCTCTTTCTTTAAGACGAAAAAAACTGTGTCTTATTTCATTTCCGAACAAAATCTGTGCTGAAGCATCCACTAAACGAAATGTCATTACCAGTTGGTCTTCGTCGACTTTATGATGTTCGCCCCTCTCACATCCTTCCCTTTTGTGAGAGAGCCCGGTTGCTTCTGCCTGACTCGGACCTTAACACTGTTCGTGTTAAGGTCCGATACCAACCCTCATTGCTTCCCTCCCTGGGACATCCCACAGATTTCGTTCTTGAATCCTTTTACGGGATTCGACAAATTAACTGATCCTTGTGTTTTCCAACAGCTATTTTTGTACCACCGATTTTTGTATTCTTCTTTTGTGCCCATGTTTACGGATGGCTCTAAATCAGATGGTTATGCTGGTTGTGGACTCATTTTTCTATCTGAAACACTTAGCCACCGTCTTCACAATTGTTGTTCAGTTTTTACTGCTGAGTTAGTCGCAATTTACTTTGCTCTTCAGAAAGTTTCAACCACTACTCAGCGTAAATTTATTATCTATACCGATTGCATGAGTGCTTTGAAGACATTTTCACACTACCAAAATCGGAAGCATCCATTTGCCACTAAAATATTATTCATCTTGCAATTATTAAAAAAATGAAGGGTTTGAAATAATTTTCTGTTGGGTACCGAGTCATGTCGGCATCTTCGGTAAGGAGAAGGCGGACTTGGCTGCAAAAACTGCAACGATCTTTTTAAACATAGGAATTCCCTTTTGCGACATTAAAAGGTCCATCCATCACTACATCGGTTCTAAATGGCAAAATTCATGGCATCTGCAGATCCAAAATAAATTACATTTTATTAAAACGGACATTTCTTATTGGCCTGTTCACCCTATACTGGAGATGGATGTTAAATTGATCCTTCTCCGTATAGGGCATACGTGCTTCACTCTCAAATATTTGTTTTTTGGGGAGAATGCTCCCATGTGCAACAATTGCCAAGTTCAATATACTGTTTTTCATATCTTGATTGAATGCCCTATTTTTAATTGTTATCGTACTCGTTTTTTTACCTCGTCTCCAACATTACAAGACTTGGTGGGTGAGAAGTACCACCAAAATGTTTTTAAATTTTTAAGTGCGATTGGATTTTTAACTTGCATATAGAATATTTATTTTTCTGTTTATGTTGAACATTTCTTTTGAGTTCATCTATCATTGTTTTAAATTTTCACGGCAAATAGTTCTAAATTTTCTCTGAAATTACTGTTTGAATCATTTTTATTCTAGTTTAGTTCAATATATCTGCGTTAATTTAACAATCGATTTCATTTTATATCTTTTATCATTTGATTGGCGCAGTATAGCCAAATATGTCTCTTGCGCCAATAAACTCCAATCAACCAACCAATCTGTTGCGAGAACATGATGTTAAAATAATTCGATTACGCGTCGGTCACACCCGCTTCACACACAAAACTCTTTTGTTTGGTAGAAGGGGTCCCAAATGTATAACGTGCCAAGTTGAATTTACTGTAATGGATATATTATTAGAATGCCCTGTTTTTAATGACCACCGAATATTCTTTTTTTAATACATCATCTCTGAGTATCGGTGATTTAGTGGGGGAAATTCCCCACTGTAACAATTTTTAGTTTGCTTAAAAACATAGGATTTTTTATCATCTTATTTAAATATCAAGGTTTTCATTTACAATGTTGTTTAGTACATCGTAATTGTATACATTTTAAAATTTGCATATTCTTTTTGGGGATATATTTTATCGTATCGTTTGATTAATTGCTCCTATCATAATATTGGTGCAGCATAACTCAATCTGGCTCTTGCGCCAAAAAATCCTTAACCACTTTACAAACGAATTTATTTAACTTCCCAATTAGATGACACATCCTATCTTGAACATTCGTTACTTTCATTCCTATGATAATGTAACGAGCTTTAACATATTGAATAGTTTCTAAGTGATTCTTGTGTTTTAAATTGCTGAATACTTCCACTTAATTGCAGATTTAAATTTAAAAATTCGATGCGTGTGTCAGAGACGTCATTGTTTGTGAAGTGATTAACTAACTGCGGCAAACTCAGAGGTACACTAAAGTAGAATTACAGCCAGAAAACAAAGAATATTTTTAGTCAAACGAATAATATAAATTTTATTGTAAAAAATATATGGTACAAATAAACAACATTATTTCTATTGTCAAGATTAGCATGCGCAGTCAAATTTTTTTATTATAACTTTGGAAAGTTTATTTGTACCATCTAATAACTGATTTAGAGCAAAAATAAATTAAAAATAATGTAAAAAATTGAATGGCTAATTTAATTCAACTTCCACTCTGTAGTAAAATTAAAAAATTGTTAAAATATTTAAAAGTTAATTAAGTTTTATTTGAAAATTACTTTTTAGTACAACCTATTTAACTCTAAAATATATAGTATGTAATGTTACAAAATTTAGTAAATATAAAATTGTAGCTGGCAGCATCTACAGCAATCAAAAAAAAAAAAATTCCAGGTGTTTTTTTTACATGTACTTCATTAGACCCTTATACTTCTCTTACTTCATGTATTTGAAAGAAATGTTATAAATTTTGTTAAAGGATTTTGGAAGTTACATTTTTTGTCATTTGTATTGAAGATCGCATTAACCAGTTTCAATTCATGACCTACTAACTTTTACTTGCGACTTCATACAGGTTGAAGTTTTGATATATAGTTATGAAAACCGGCGGTTTAATTTCAATTTAAAATGTCATCGAACAGTATCATTATGGGGATGTAGAAAATAATTTTCGCAAAAAAAAAAAGTTTGTCGCCATACATTTGGCCATATAAATGGCTGAATGTAGCGTGAACTGCAGTAAAAACATTTCCAATCGCAACGTCTCGATGAATGATGCAGTAAATTAATGGAAATATAGAAAAAAATCTTTAAATGTAAAAAAAAAATTGAATGCACGCTAAAAAAAGTTAAATCGAAAATAATGAAAGTCAGCGAAAGCCATACGTACAGCAGGAAAAAATCAAGCGATGGTTTGTTGGTTGGTTTTAGCTGCGCAAGAGCCAAAAAAAGGCCATACTGCACCATATATTTGTTCAAACAAGAGGACTGAAAGCGCATAAATTTTTTTAAAAAACATACAATAAAACAAACGATGCAAAAGATTCAATTAAAAAACCATAAAAAGGCGATGAAGAATTAAGCAATTGAAAACAAGTTAGTTTCAAATAAAGTAATTAATTCCTTTTAAAAACTTAAAAATGTTTGAGATTTACTTTTCCCCAAAAGAGTTTGTGTATCCAAGGGTGAAGAGTTAAAAAAAAATTGTAAGCGGTGGAGATGAAAATCGGGACATTCCAATAAAAATATGACGAACAGTTAAAACAACCTGACATGTTGAACACAAAGGAGTTCGAATTACAATACCGGAAAAAAAAGACAGCAATATAAACACAAACAAATCGCTGCCAAAAAAATACCAACCTCGCAAGAGTGAATGAGGTTTTATGGCGCAAAAACCAATTTTAGTTATGCTGCGCCAAACATATGGTGTATATCTAGCACGAAAGGTGAATTATAACTCATAACCGGGTTTATTAAATAGAAGTAAATGATTAAAATGTGATTAGTTTCTAAAACAAAGCAACGATGAAAGATTAATAAATGCTATTAATCTGAAATTCTTGTATATCAAAACTTAACTACACAATCGACCTAAAAACAATGTATTTACAATGCGTATCTGAAGTAAAACAAAACAGCGAAGCAATTTATTGAAAATCGTTTTGCTAATTAGTCTGGCCAAAATCAAATCAAGACAAGAACTGCGCATGCTATTTAAATTGGAGCAACACAAATGTGTGAATTTTCTACACCGGCTAGGATAACATGAGTAGAAATTTTAAAATTTTCTTTATTATGTTTTATTTTAATATTTTTCTGTTTAGCCGGGTGCAAGCGAAAAATAGCCAAATAATGTAGAATTTCGCAAAATTTCTTACAGCAATTTTTGGCATGCGCTCGGCTAATGAAAAAGTGCCTTTATTTCAATTCAAAAGTACTTCCGAATGAATTCGGAACATCGATTATTCTCCAATATTTAATTTTAAATGCATCAAACATTAAAGAAAATTAATGGAATCGTTTGAAATAATCGGTCAAAAACATATTAAAACTTCTTATTTGGCGATGAGGAAATAAAGTTTTTGGCCAGAAAGTTAATTTTTAACACTAAAAGTGCAAAGATTTACCATATGCCTATTTCTA
This sequence comes from Argiope argentata, assembly GCA_026289955.1. Classification (NCBI taxonomy): domain Eukaryota; kingdom Metazoa; phylum Arthropoda; class Arachnida; order Araneae; family Araneidae; genus Argiope; species Argiope argentata. The sequence goes on from JAOUZG010021579.1 coordinate 36,971, forward strand.
TCAACCGGTCATTTTGACCGGTTTGTTTGTTTAAGTAAACAAAATTGTGGAATTCAAGAAATAAAAATATAAATTCATAAGATAACTTAATTTTAAAGAAAATAAAATATATTTCATTCAACTATTGTAATTACATAACAAATAGTTCCACCATAAGTAATTTCAGTTTGTTGATCTTCACTCTCATCGGAATATGACGGCTATCTTACACCTTTTTTTTTTACTTACCTCAAATAAGTTCTTTTCTTCACTATCACTGTCTAAGGATGCATAGACTTTCCCTTTCTCAAACTGGACCTCTGAAATATTTATTGATTTACAGTCAACTTCGGATATATCTTCGCATATATTAGCTATATCTCCAAGAAATTTTGTTCTTTTCGAACGTCTCGGCATTTTCAGCGTAAAAACTTCTAATTGTAAAATCTTAAAAGAAAAATTCCCTTTCTAATAATGAAGAAAATATTCAATCACAAACCACTTACAATGTGTGCAAGAATAATGTGAAATTCTAAATTGAAATTTTATATAGGTTACGATTTCTGATAACTTATCTGTATAGAGGTTACAGACTGACTGTATAAAGTGTCTTTATATTACAGATTTAATATTTACCAATATATTGCATATACATAATATATGGAAAACTTAGAATTTTTGAATTCCAAGATTTTCCATATAAACATAAAAAATTCCGGGAATACACAACATGTGTTCATCATATTTTCATGACCGATCAAAATAGTATATTTAGGTATAACACATAGTTATTTCTGAAAATTGGAAGCGTAAGAACAAAATAATTTATAATATTATTCTATACACAAATTTAATTAAAAACATGACATTATCGTTAAATTTTAAATAAGACTTTAAGGGGAAATGGTATAAACAAATGATGCAACCGGTTCTTTTGGCCGGTTCTTAGTTCTAATGTTAATCATTAAAAACCCCTAAATTAACCGGTGTAAATAGTAGCCTATGTTCTATTATAGACTATAATCTATCTGTGCTAAATTTCCTTCGGCCGTTTTAGCGTGATTGACTTATATCATCCATCTAAACTTTCGCATTTAAAATAGTAGAATAGATAAAAATGATTTTTATGAATAGGTTAGATTGTGAAAGAAATTGATATAAAAAAATTTGTACTTTCTTTAGATAATATCTTTATCAACTGATATGATTATAGTAACTGTAAATTCTGAACATAAACTAAAATTGATGCTTGTATGGGTTTCTTTAAAATATTAAATCCTTACCCTGAATGCATTAGTCATTTTTAATTATCATTTTCTGTTTGAAGTTTTTTTAATGTCTGTTGAAACTGATTGCTGTTTCACATGAATTATGAAAGTTAGATGAAGCTGAATCACGAGTTTGAGACTGAAATATTTCTTTTATATCAAGAAACATCATAAAAGTTATAAAAATAAAATATTATATATCGATGCTATCATTCTAGACAAATGATATCCTGTTTCCATTTTCGAAACACTTGACTATACATTTTCCAGTCTGTCAATCTGTCAAAACCTGTCATGTTCATCGTCAGCACAATGTAGTTCTTGTGCCAGGTGCGCTCGCCACTTGTGCCAGAAAAGGATTCAGTCGCGAAGCTGTAGATTGGAAATTTCATTTCCCCTCAGCAGTCCGCAGGTTTGTGACCGCCATAAATGAGCACGAGAATGAATTTGGAAAGCGTGCGCATTTTAGCGATCACTGGCTGGCGGTGCTTGAACTCGGCGCTTCAATCTTTCCGGGTAGTTCATTGTTGAAGACAGCTTACTGAGTTGGACAGCTTTTAATTTAAGTAAGATATCCTTGCACCTTGAGGAATTAAATTGTTAAAAACATTCAGTGTTTATTTTTATGGCTGTTGAATTATTTCCTTGATTTTAGTAGGCCTGGTTTTTTATAATTTGATTAATAATAATTAACATATATTTGTTTGAGATTACTTATCTACGTATATCGATTATCTACTATTTGCTCGTCTACAGAAAATTTCATTTAAAATGCCTTCCAGAAAAGTTACAGATTCAGTGTTTATTTTTATGGCTGTTGAATTATTTCCTTGATTGTGGTAAGCCTGGTGCTTTATGATTGCATAAATATAATTAAGATATATTTGTTTTAGATTACTTATATACGTATATAGATAATCTATTTGCACGTCTACGTAAAATGTTATTTAAAATGTCTTCCAGAAAAAGTTAGAGATGAAAATCCAGCCTTTTTATTGAATTTGGAAGTTTTGAAATATTTAAAAATCCTAAGTATTCTGGTAATAATTTATACCCTATATTTTTAATGCTAATTGTGTTAATACAGATTCTAATGAAAGTTAATTTAAAAAAAAATTTCTAATCATTACAATCTTTGAAATGAAATTTCTGTGTTAACACTTTGCTGACCGGTGAAGAGTTAACTCGTCATTGGACTTGCATTAACTGTTTCAATTTATAACACCGAGGGCGATATAGAACATTGCAAAAAATTGGCGTATCATGTTTAGTCTTGTCCGCTCTATAACAGAAAAATTACTTTTCCTAGTATTTACATTTTTATTAGAATTTTAGTAAAATTCCAAAAATTTCAACCATGACGGAACGTATCGGCGAAGAACTTTTTGATGTAAAAAATATGTCCAAAATTCAATTTCATTTCATTCAGGATAAATAAAATTCATTCATTTTTTAGAACGTTTTACTTTGATATTCAGTTACAAAAAAGTAGCCGTTGACATGACATAGTTTCTGTTTAAAATTGCCGGTCACCAAAGTGTTAAAATATTTAAAAGTCCTAAATACTCTGGTGAGAATTTATAACCTAATTTTTTAATGCTAATTGTGTAAATTCACTTTCTAATCAAACTTAATTTTTTTAAAAAATTTATGTTCTAATCGTTACAATCTGGGAAATAAAATCTCTGTATTAATTGTTTACCCCTTCGCATACAATGACGTGTCTGATACGCGCTTCGAATCACTGAATTTTTATTTTCAAGTCTGCAACTAAGCAACAGAATTTAATTAAATACGCAGAAATCAATTCGAAACGCTTTAATATCCCAAATGCTCTTTATATAATTTTTAAAAAATCTAATGAACAAGAAATGACCAAAATAGGATGTGCCATCTAATTAGAAAGTTTAATAAATTCGTATGTCAAATGTTTAATATAATATTAACTGCATTGCTTGAAAGCATATCAGTTCGAATAATTCATTGAAGTTTATTGTAATTAATCAGAAAAAAAAGAGGCACTTAACATTATTATTGTTTTCTGGGAGTTGATATTTTAAAACAAATTTTAAATTAAATATAATATTTATTTTTGATTCCGTTCGTTTCCGGCATTTGTCATTTCTAATTGCTCTATTTTCGCGGGGAGAATAACTTTCATCTTTCTTCATTTTATTCCTTGCTTGAATCCGTCGATTTTAAGATATTAATCTTGGATTCAGTTTTAGTTTTAAACGACTCTTTCAGCGTATAATATTAATACAAAAATCAAACATTTATTGCATCCTGTTTAACCGTTTGCTATCGCGCTTCTCTTGTTTGTACCGAGAGTACGGAGGCTCTGCTGTTTGTTAGTATAATTTTCGCATTTATTGAGAGCAGTTGTATTCATATCAATAACAGTTTTTATTTATATCACTCAATTGTGGTTTACAATAGCATAAGAATTAAAACAAAATAAAATGGAAAGTAGAAATGCTATAGAGCCGTGGATTTAGTATGGCAGAAAATATGAATCAATACAAAAAGATATATAACGTTTTGGCTTCAATTTTTTAAACCATCGTCAGATCTATAAGGGCAAGAGATAATTTTTACAAAAAAGTTATATAAGAATACTTCGCTGATTTTTTTCTTCCTTACCAGAATCCACGGCTCTAGTACATTTCTACTTACCACTGGGCTTTATTTAATTGTAGTGAAAGTATTGTTTTATAGGAATTAGAAACTGTTTTCATTTGTGGACAAGTGTTTTACTGATAATTACGAAAGCTATTAAAAATTCCACAAGATGGCTATCAATAAGTAAAAAGTTTTCTTTAGAAAAATTGCCTGGGCGAAACTTGCGACAGTGTGATGTATGCAGTAATGAAAATGGTAACGGAATTAAACGATTTAACTTAATTTGCGCTATTTGTAAAAAAAAGAATTCACGGAATTTGTACAGCAAAATATTCTTGTAATAAGTGAGAATAAAAAACATTTTTGTTGATCAAAATTACTTGTTACATAATAATTAGTCTTAGTTATAACAAATTTTATTCTTTTCCAAAAGAAAAAAAAATTACTATTCATTTCATTCCGCTGCATTATTAGGTATATATTCGTAAACTCTTATTATTATTAGGTATATATTAGTAAATTCTTCACCATTCAAACGGTTAATATTGTTTTAAGATGCATGAATTACGCAATAATCATATCTTTATATTTTTTTTATCTTAATGAATTACTTTAACTATTAAGAAATACAATACATTTTTACATATTTTCTGTAATATCTGTGCGATATGTAATTAATTGTAAAGTAACAAACGTATTTAGTTATAATTTATAGGAGATAATAGGAAATTACTCGATGGAATTGTTCGTTCAAATTTACTTTTTAATTGTATTTATGTTCCTACCGTTTAAATATTAGTGTTGCTTTAATATACAGCACTGTGGTTTCTTTAGTTATGAAAGGTATTAAATCGAGGATATGTTGTCTATATAAAGTAATTTTTATGTATTTATATTATCGGAAGCTTTATATAATGGAATATTTGTTATTAGAAATGCAGTGTAATGATTTAATTCACAGTTTGAAAAATTTCATATTTTTAAATGAACTGAACTAATGGGAATAATTTTATGGAATAAATGTAAATGATATTAGATTATTAATAAATGATTTGAAATAATATCTGACTTTCTTTTTGGGTATTCCTAAAGCTTCCATTTATGTTTTAATCTGGGATAGCATGTTTTACCCATTGTGATAGAGGGAATGTAACCTTGTCTTGGTGTAGGACAAGATAAAATCACGTGACTTGGGGAGAGAATTCGTATTTTTTATAACCGCATTCTCCATTACATTTTAATGGCAGATTATTTCTCGCTTTTAACTTAAATTTTAAAGCTTATTTGATCAAGATTAACTTTTTTTCTGCAATTGCATGCAAAGAAAAATCATCTTAGTCCTGTATCATGTACTATGCATAATAAACATATTTTATTTATATCCATTTTAATTCAATTTAAAATTTCGTAACTTGGATCACTCAGTGATTTTGATGTTGTAACTGAATAATATTTCATATTTTGGTTTATTTATTGTATTTGATCCAGTTAACTTGTTATTAAGCTTCATTTAAACAGATATAACTGCATTATACTCGAATTTTGCTACTCGATTTAATCTCGAATGTGTTGCACGTGCTTGGCTGCAAACTTAAAGTGTGCATATTTATTTTATTATAAATAAATTTCCTTATTATTTTTATAAAGTTATTTTTTGCCATAAATATTGGAATTGGATTATACAGTGAACGCTATTAAATCATTGTGAATGAAATAATGCAACGAAAATAAAATGTAATAATTATTGCTTATTTTTATAAATTTTAATTAAGAAAAGAGAATTATTTAAAAATAAACTAGTGGATATTCTGTAGATAAACTATCAAAGAAAGACATGCTATCTTTATAGATAAAACTTTTGTCAGAATGTCAACATTTATTAATAATTTGCGTTATGTATATTGGGGTAGACGGAAAATTATTTTTTTTTTGTCTGATAATAATGATGGAAAGCTGCCTTTTAGGTTCCTAAAGAAGAGTTGAGAATTTGGTTGCAATAGCTTGAGGGGCTGCAATGAACTTCAAATTTGATTAAAAGTGACAAAACTTGTAAATTTTAAAATGAGTCTCTAAATTTATTTTTCTCATTTTAATTTTGTAATAGGGAATGGAAAAATGATTCTCTATTATCTAAATAACAGAAAAGATGTCGCAATGGTAGCTCATTATAATTGAACAGATTAACCATTGCAAAGGTTTTCCTTTTCCATCAAAGAAATCACGCCATTGTGAATTCTAGGGTTTACAACGGTTCCATGACGCCCAACAGCAGTAAAATGTAAAAGCTGTTTGTCGTGTTCTCTATATTTAAGAAATTCCAATATGCTGTTTGCTATGGTTTTTCCGCTGCCAGATTTAAATCTTACTTGCCCTAAAAACTTTGAATTTGGTTCTTCTATTATTATAACGTACACTTCTGAAATAAAATTTTTTATACATCATACTACCTCTTTTTTCTTGAACAATTGTTATGCCTTATCTTCCCTCAAAAACCATCCTATATTTTCGGTTATATGAGTATATCGATTGTCTTAAATGAGAAATCTCCGTTTTTTTTTAAATCTTGCTCTTAATTTTCCTCCTGTCTATTCCACAGGTTTTGTCGGCTCCTGTGATTACATCCAAGTCCTGTAAAGCAGCACCAGCTATAATTGCAGGAACTGTATCTGATATTCCGATGTGATCAGCAATGGAAGCTACAGATGGCAATTTAATTTGACAGCTTTTCTCTTCATTCAGTTTCGAAGGGTCTGGTAGTTTGATCTCTTGTTACTTGCTCGCCTACTATTCATTAAATTTAACAGTTATCTATAATTGCTTATTTTTTCTTCCTTCTCTCCTCCTCAAAACAGCTCCCATCGGAGGCTCACCTACTGTAGGTGAGTACAGGTGTTCCAATCTCCAGGGTTCGTTACGCCCTTAATGTTTACCCTTCCCTACACCTTCTGCTATTTCCTTTATTTTTATCTCCCTCGGCGGCAAGTGAGAGAGCTTTTCCATGAGAAGCTGTAGCCACTCTGCTTGCTTCTTATTTCTCATGACTACTGTAGGCCACCCCCCCCCACTTGTTGGTCCCCATTATAAAGGCGGGTGGTGCATTGTGGCCCTCGGTGTATCAATCGGCTGGTACCTACCCCTTGTGTTTTTTTAATTAAAATTTTATTTACAGCATGCTCCATGACGCAGGTCATACTACATGCATCCACAATCGGTTACATTCAGCTAAAGATGTATAGAGAAAAACATATAATTCAGGTGTCTTAATAGGACAAAGATGAAAACAGATAGCAAGTTCAAAAATTTAGAAAAGGAATACTGTGTATAAATTCAAGGAACTGCACAAAGTACTCATGTGCAAGTGAATTTGCCAGTTTTGGAGGCCATGTTAGTTCACTTATTATAACTTGTTTGTGAAGTTCATATCGAAGAGAATCAAGCTGAGGCAGAAGAATAAAACTTGATCAATAGTTTGAAGTTCTTTCGGGTCGCAAGAGCACAGAGGGGAGTTCGCATGATTGAATCTGAATAAATATTCTTTAGTTCTGCAGTGTCTGGATAGAATTTGGGTGAGTATAAATAGGAAATTAAGGTTTTGGTTTCATCTTTCTTGAACAGATGGAAAAAATCTTAATTATTTTCTCCTTTTGAGTAGAAAGCCAGTCTTTTTGCCACAATTCGACAATTTTTTCCTGTATCTGTCTTGAAACGAAACTCTTTGGAACCTTTTTATAACTAATTCGAAGTTCAGATTGAGCCGCTGACTTGGCAAGCTCGTCTGCTTTTTCATTCCTGCGTGACCCCTAATCCACTGAATGCCAAAATTAAAAATTTTTCTCATATATACTTAAAAGTACATGACGAATTTTTTCTATTATTTCCGAATGGCATTTTTTATTCCGAAGGTTAAATATTAGTATTTGACTATTAGTGTAGATATTAAAGTTCCTATAAAAAATTGTCAGAAGAAGAGATCCAATTTAGAGCCTGTAGAATAGCCCTTGTGTGTTTGATCTTCTAGGGATCAAGTGATGGAGTTACTACTAGGACTTGGCATTAAGGGTGGTCACCGTCCCCGGGAGTAACTCCCAGCGTGTAGGTTCCAGCAAGCACCGAGGCTGGGAATGGCCAGAGCCGGTGGCTGCCTTCCGTTGTTGGGCTCCGTGGTGGGCGGTGACATCAGACCTGAAACTTGTTCCATGTCATATGGGCAAATATAAGCATTCTCCCTTCAGTGGGCAACACTATGTTTCGACTGCTGTACATAAATTTCCAATATTCTTTATTATTCAAAGAAATTCTGAAATCAAATAATTGTTCCTTGGTGTGTCCCCTTTATTGGTGGAAAAGGCAATATCTGAAAATATTGGCGAGGTAAAGTCTAGGAAGAAACTTTGATCTAGTGACCTGCTGGTAGAAGTTTTTTCTCTAAAACAAGCGAAATAAAATGTAAATCTAAAGACTTTATCAACGATACTTGTCTCAGTTAATCTCCATTCATCATTAAATTCATCAAAAGGTGTTGTATCTTGTGGTGAACTCTTCAATGCCCCGATAGAGGAAATTACTGTAAAGCTGAAAAGTCAGAATGACCCAGGTAAGGCGAATTACAATTCGGAGAAAGTGCCAGTGTAGTGGGTGTGTATTATTTCCAATCATCAAATACACCACTTTACAAAAATAATTTATTTAACAGACTTTAGTTTTTGTTTAAAACGAACGGGATGGAACAGGAACACAAAAAACATTTACAACGATCTCCGGAACCAAAACTACTGCACGCTCTTTCTTGTTAGAAAAGTTCTGTTTCTTGTTAGTTCACTCCACTTCAATCCGACGGTGTAGGCGTTGATCGCAGCGCCACAGGGCTTCCCCAAGCAGTCTGGAAGACGATCAAATGGCAAAGGTAACTCTACACAGCTGGATCTCCGCCATCTGAAAGGCAGGCTTGAGTCGACTTAATGGTGAGCACCGACTTAAATGGTGAAATGCTTCGACGTTCGGGAAATAACAAGATGAGGTCCACTATACGGAGGAACCAGAGACTTAGTAATCCTATCCTGTCGCAGAAAAACGTGGGAACAGTTATCTAGTTCTTTACTCACAGAAACTTTACGCTTGTACAACCCCTTTTTACAGGGGGGCACAGTCACACATCTCACAAATAGCACACAGAAGAACGCTCATGCCCGAACCGGAACTTGAACCTGGGACTTCCAGAACATGAGGAAGACGTTCTACCTCTGTGCCAGAAAGTCGGGGGTGTAGGCGTTGATCGCAGCGCCATAGCCAGCTCCTGAATACCAAGCGTCTGATATTAACTTTCAGTTCCTCTACTTTACCAGACTATATTAAAGGTGGATATATGCGCTTATCAGTTAAACAATATTTGCCAAATCTCTTAAGGTGTTTCCTGTGCCAGAGATTTGGGCTTTCAAAATCATCTTGCAGCGGGACAATGACATGCGCCCGTTGTGCGGAAGTCAATTATGACAGAACTAACTTCACTCTCCTCATCAAATTCCCACTACAGTTTTATTACAAAATACGGTCTCAAATGGAAAACCACTATTGAATACTTAGACAACTATCTCAGCTCAAACTCAATCGCTTCCTTTTGCCAGCACTTCGTCACTGTCTATAAATTCTCATTCTTCCAAAGGAATGAGAGTACAAAACTCATGGGATCCGGATACCGATGCAGACACCGACACAGAGATGACCTCTTCAGCTACATCAGAAGGGTATATATTAGAATATAATATGTCTCAATACTTGGAGGAGTCACAAAAAGTTATTACTTCTCCAATTTTTGTGTAAAAAGAATCCATTCAACATACCCTATCGACTCCAAAATATCTCCAAGATACGATACGCAATGTCGTGCACTCTGGAACTGCAGCTCGAATACTGAGCGATGCAGCTGTTAGCCGACGTGAAGGACGCGTCGTTTTTTATTTCTGCAAAAATTACCTATTGGCGTGGTATACACGTTGCTTGCGATTTTTGAACAAAAGCATCTCGACGTGCGTGGCGCGTCTTTATAGCGCAAATGGTTAAACAAGGCTTAAGTGCAAGTTGAAGTTATGCATTTTTATCATAAAAAACCTCTGAGTTTCTGGACCATTTTGTGATTTAGTTGTTGAATCCAATTCTATACGTGAAAGTGAGTCTGCTACAACATTTTTGTATCCTTGCACATGTCAGTGGAGTGTTGGGATATTGAATCAAGATGACGTATTTGTCTCGTGATCATTTATCTGGATTTTGTTTGAAGGCATAAATTAATGATTTTTGATTAGTATAAGTTTGGAATTCCCTACCTTCTAATATATGTTTAATTTTTTTAATTGCCGAATAAATCAGGAAATGTTCTCAGTCATAAGTCGGCCATTTTCTTTGGCTTTTAAGTTTCATTGAGAAAAATACTATTGGTTCCTATTCCCCGTCTGATAATTGTGATAAGATGCAGCATCTGAGGCGTCCACCCATAAGCTTAATTGAAAGCCAGTAATGGGATGTCTTAACCCTTATAGTGGCAAGATTGCTTTTTTGAAGAAAAGCAAAAAAAAAAAAAAAAAATGGATATAGGTAGCTTCTTTGGGCTATAAAAACATTTAAAAAAATAAATCTTGGTATAAATATTTTGGAAAAACAAGATGTATACTATTCTATACATTGCTACACGTACAGTAATTATCGTAATTTTAAAAATGATTATTATGCTATACATTGCTATGTTTAGGGAGAGTTGGAATGTTACTGGTAGTTTTTAACATATTCCAAAAGGTTATTGTAAATAACATGATTTTAAATAAAAGTAATTGTCTTGGTGGAAGTAAAAATGTGTAATAAAATAAATCTAAACATTTTTTTACAAAGTAATCGTAATATAATAATACAGAGACCCTATTGCATGCGGTGGTACTCCAAAAAACAGTTTCGATTCTTGACATAAGAAAGATGAACCTTACATTTTGTGCACATTGTACTTGCCTGACCAGCTTTGCGGTACTTGAATTTCTGATATCCGGTTATTTGCGGCCAATGGTCATGCTTGTCATACCGGACATCATCGCATGGCCGTTCAGATGCCGTTTTTTTCGGGGGGGGGGGGGGGAATTGCGTCTAAATTTTTCACTGAAACGTTTCGACCTCGTTTCAGTAGATTTCATACCTAAAATGTTTAAGCGATCCTGTTTTCTAGTGGTGTTGACCATATTGTTATGTCTCCGACGTAAAAGCCCTTGGCGCAGTTTAGCCAATGATGGCTCTTGCGCCAAAAAAACCAAACCGAAACTGACGTAAAAGCCAAGCGTTGTTGGTGCATACATATATCCAAAAACTGCGAGAAAATATTCATATTCATTCCTGTGCGATCTTACTCCAGTGCGATATAATGCAATCGGCATGTCTGCCAAATCGACACCTCCCATGTGACGATTATAGTCTAACAATTTTAGGACATTTTACATCAACACAAGATTTTGTTTCTTATCTTAATCGTTTTATATTTTCGACAGAGTATTCATTATCATAAGAACTCACCGATGTGACCTGTTTATTATCAAACCACCTGAATTTACTAAGTTTATTTTTATTACAAACAACCTGACAGAAGGCCTTTCTTTTTCGAAGCCTTTTCAGTTTGCTGTTTCGTAGCAGCATCTTTAAGTCTATTTTGTCTGATTGTTCCTAAACTAAATATACCATAATTTTCCATCAATATATGTACCAGCTCGAAGAAAGTAAAATAGTTGTCAAGAAATACCACACTTGCTTTATTTTTAATCTTAGAAAAAGCTAAAACTATTTTACTTCCAACACCCACTGTCTCTTCCTCTGTAAATGTAATGCCTCTAAAAGTGTCATCTCCCGCGTAGAGCAATAAGTCATAAATGATGACAGGTTGGTTAATTGGTTGAGTGGGGTTTACTGGCGCAAAAGCCAGATTTGGCCATACTGCGCCAAGCAAATGGTAAAATTATAAAAGATCAATGTAATCCTTTGTTCAATTAACACATGAGCAATGAGCTTAAATCAAATTAGTTTAATGAAAACAATGATTAGAAAATAAAAATTTAAAACCCTGTACCATAACAGTTTGAAACAATAGTGTTAATATATATGAACTAAAAATGAAAGTTAAACATACAGAATAATAAAAAATTCTCATATGCAAGTAAAAAACCCAATAGCCCTTAAGAACTTAAAATTATTTGGGTGGTATTTTTCACCCACCAGGTCTCGTAATGTGAAAGAAGTCAAGTTAAAAAAACAAGAACGATAAGAATTAAAAACTGGACATTCAATTAAAACATGATG
>JAOUZG010021579.1:54161-79060 GCA_026289955.1 Argiope argentata
AAAACCAAATTTAAAAAGTGTGGAGAGTATACCATAGCGCCATGTACAGCCATATGCTTTCTGAATGTCGAAAAACACGGATACAAGGTGGTTCCTCCTAACAAATGTGTTGCGTATCTGGGTTTCCAATAGAACGAGGTTATCAAAAGTAGATCGACCTCTTCGGAAGCCACTTTGCAACGGGGAGATGCATCCCTGTTTTTCCAGTTCATGCACAAGACGAGCATTGACCATGCGCTCAAAGATCTTACAAAGACAATTCGTCAAAGCAATGGGCCTGTAACTTAAAGGGTTCGATGAATCTTTTCCAGGTTTTAATATTGGAATGACAATAGCTTCGCGCCATTGTGAAGGGTACTTTTGTTCAGTCCAAATTCTATTGTATAGTAGTAACAGATTTGAAGAGAAGTGTCATTCAAATGGCGAAGCATATTGTATGTAACTCCATCAGGTCCGGGACTGGTATCATGGGTATAGGATAATGCTGTTTTCAATTCGTACATCCTAAATTCACAGTTATAAGATGGAGTGCTTCGGTCATTAAAATGCAAAGGCAACCGTTCCGCGCGATTCTTAATTGCCAAAAATTCAGGACTATAAGAATCAATTGCGGAAACTTGTGCAAATGCTTGACCTAGAATGTTGGCAATGTCTAATGGGGAAGAATACTTCACATTATCCCTATTTAGAACAGGAATGGAAGATTCGTGATATATGCCATTAGCAGCTTTTACCCTTTTCCATAGAATTTTGCTAGATGTAGAGGATGTGATAGATGATATGAATTGAATCCAGGATTCCTTCTGGCTACGACGGCGTATACGACGTGCTATTGCTTTCGCTGTTTTAACCCTTTCGCGACGGCGCGCCTGTGCCACTCTTCGCTATTTTTCGCAACAGAGTGACTGACTATACTTCGCCACGTTTCGCGACGGCGCGACTGACCATACTTTGTCACGAAAGCGAACGACAACAAAGTAGCAGTGAACCATACTTCGCTAACAATGTATTTATAGCTATATTTTGAATTCGCTATTGAAATAAAATAATAATATAATTATGGTTTTTTAATAGTATTTATTCCATATTATATTTTAATAATCTTTTACAGTATGAAAAATTTTAAAACAAGGCCAAATACACAATCCAACATTGCATTCTTTGCACTCATAACGTGATTCACGTCTCCTATTATTTTTACTGCAAACAGCGCATCTCCGTACTTTATTTTTTCCCTCGGATGTATACAAAGTAGGAAAGTGTCTTTCTATGAGTCTTGCAGAATTAACTTGTTTAAACTTGTATTAAAAGAATGTCGCTCTGTTGATTTTTGATATTTTTCAAGTAATTGCTCAATTAATTTTAAATGAAATTTTGCCATCGATATAGTTACACCGGTCTTCAACTTGTATAAGCAATGGGCGTTCCATATACACATATCTATCATGTGCATAAAATATTTTTTGTACCATTTTGTACTTTTACGTGTTGAATTAATTGTGCTTAGTACCATGTCGGTATTATCAACTGCTCCCATGAAACTATTATAATCATGTACACAAGCTGGTTTTCGTACTATTTCCTCTTTTCTAGAACGTTTTGGTACACTTGCATATTCATCCGAGTGCATGGTGGATAACATGAAAACCTCCTTTTTATCCATCCATTTCATCGCCAATAAGTTGCGGGAATAGCGACAACACACTTGTCCTTTTTCTAGTTTTTCCATCATTCTTGGCATACCCTTTCTTCTTTCGTTAACAGTACCACACGCATTTGTTGCCTTCATATGCAAAAGCTTAAATAACGTGGGACTCGTGTACCAGTTGTCCACAAATAATGTGTGTCCTTTATTCAAATAGGGTTCTAAAAGAGCCATTACAACATTTCCAGATTTTCCAATGTTAGCATATTTCGAGTGTATAGTATTAGACCCGTTGTAGACAATAAAATCTTGTATGTATCCCGATTTACAATCACAAAGGACAAAAGATTTTATTCCAAATCTACTTCTTTTTGCAGGAATAAATTGCTTAAAAGATAGCCTGCCTTTAAATAACAGCATACTTTCATCTATGCATAAATTTTGATAAGGATAGAACGCATTGGCAAATGATTTTCGTAATCTATTGATTATTTCACGTATTTTCCATAAACGATCGGAATTACATTCGTGATCATCAGCAAAATGCAACGTTTTCAGTAACTGTTTGTAGCGATCTCTACTCATTATCTTGCAAAAAATGTCGCTTCGCAATAATTCATTTTTGCTCCAATATTCATCAATTGATAATTTCTTATTCCTAGACATTAGTAAGCAAACAGCAATAAAACAATACAGTTCGCCTGTATCTGTCACATCTTCAGGATTACTATTGTTTCTTCGTCTCCATTGATTATTTGTTTTTTCAACAATGAAATCTATCAATTCCTCAGATACGAATAATTCGAAAAATTGCAAAATTTTCCAAGAGTAAGATATGTCTATTTGAATTCCCGATTGCTGTCTTGTAAAATCATGAATGGTGAGCCCACAATTTTGAGGGGTCCATCTGATATCTTCCGGATTGATGCTTTGTAAATCAACATATTCAGTTTCATCAGATTCCGATGTACTAAGTAAATTTAATCGCTTTTTTTTACGAAGTGGTGCATTTATGTAAGATTCGTTTTCATCATAGCTATCCGAATCAGATTCGCTCACCTGTTTTCTACTATTATATTCCATTTTAAAAAGGGTAAAACCTAAAATATTTATTAACATCAAGAATAAAAAAGTGAAATTAGAGGTCTTACCGATGTAATTAGCGATTCGGCTCACTTTATTTCTTGTAGGATATTATAAGTTATCCGAATCAGATGCACTATAAACTTACATGAAATAAATGCACTTTTTTTCGTATCAAGGAATTTTAGCAAAACAATTCTGTGATGCCCTTATTCGCATACAAAACTCTCACTGAGAAAAATTCTTTATTTCTCTAACAATGAACTCTGTCCCGTATATTGTTGGCGACAGCCTCCGAGATCCAACAAGTGACTGCCGTAGCTACAAAAAGAACAATGACCGCCGTATCTAGATGACGTCAGCCTCTGTGGACGAAAAAGTGGCTGCCGTATATATACGGCGTCAGCCTTTGTGGACCAAAAAGTGGCTGCCGTATATATACGGCGTCAGCCGCTGTGGACGAAAAAGTGGCTGCCGTATATATACGGCGTCAGCCGCTGTGATGCATCAAGTGACTGCCGTATATATACGGCAACCGTCGCGAAAGGGTTAAAGGCAACAAGATTCTCTGTAGTAGGGTACCTTCGGAAGGTGTTCCATAACTTTTTCTGCTTTTTGTGACTATCGCGACAGGCTTTATTCCACCACGGTCGGCGAAATTTTCTTAGACGTGGTGAACTCTTTGGAATAGTGGAGGTTGCGGTATATAGTATAATATCTACGACATTTTGAATTGCTTCCGAAATATCTGTAGTATTGATCATAGTCTCTGTGATGTCTGCTAACTGCGAAAACGTAGTCCAGTCTGCCCGCTGGAATAGAAAACGTGGAGGACAAAAAGTCGCTCCACCGCTATCAGCATGGGAGATAATAATAGGATAGTGATCGCTATTATATAAATCCTTGCTAACTGACAAGGTTAGCAACGGCAGTAGTTCAGGAGAACATATGACCAAGTCAAGACTGTGGAAGGTACGTGTGGGTTCATGAAAGTGTGTTATTTCATCATTATTGAGCAAACAAGACAGTTATTAGAAATGAACTGTTCGAACCCCACAAAGTACTATGGCCGTTGAAATCACCAAGTAGGATGAAAGGTGAAGGAAGCTGATCAACTAAGTTGTTAAGATCTTGCTGACAGATGACATCATGAGGCGGTAAGTAAATAGAACAGACTGTGACTAAAGTTTTTACGTGAACTTGTATAGCCACAGCCTGCAGAGAGGTATGTAGGGTGATAGGATTGCTTGGATATAAATTGGAAGTAAAAATGCAGACCCCTCCAGAACTATGAGCTCCACTGTCTGCATCCTTCCGAACACAATTGTAACCACGTAATTTGAATGGGAAATTTGACTTCAAAAAGGTCTCTTGAAGACCAAAACAAACCGGATGAAATCTGTTAATTATTGTCTTAATATCTTGAAGTTTGGAACGAATGCCGCGACAATTCCAAGAAAGGAAGGTACCCATTAAGAGAGAGGTTTGTGAGGAGAGAGAGAATTAACATTCGTTGGAGTTGCCTGATCCTCGCAACTCATACTGAGCTCATATTCATCCTCAGACGGATGCAGTTAAATATCAGGGCTATTTAGCGTGCCTCCAAATATAGACTGTTAAGTCCTTATGGACAACGCCTTGCGTCGCTAGCCCCAATGCGACGGAATTTTTTGACACTGAATTCTTCAGTTTCTTTCTTAAATCCTTTTGCGTAAGACCACGTTTGGCAAGGTTTAACGTCAGCGATGTCTGCGATTTTGATTTCCTTCTAACATGTTTTGAAGTATCATCATTAGCTTTCAGAGAATTTTCGGTATCAGAATCGGATTTTTTTTCATCGTTTGATGTATTTTTGGAAAGTTTTAGACATTGATCACAATGACAATTTTCACAGTAATTTTTTTTAATGCTGAAGCATAACTAACACCTGGAGTCGGGGTTTGTGCCTTAACTCTGCGTCTGGCTTCGGGATAAGTTAGATCTTCCTGGATCTTCATTGTCATGACTTGCTTTTCCAGTGTCCAGCGTGGACAAGATCGAGAATATGATGGGTGATCGCCTCCACAGTTTACACACTTCTCTTGTGCGGTACACTGTTGGCTATCATGACCTTTTTGCGCACAGTGGGCACAAGTAAGAGACCCGCGGCAATTCAATTTAGAGTGGCCAAAGCGCTGGCACTGAAAGCATCTTAGTGGGTTAGGGATGTATGGCCTCACCGGTAATTTTATATAGCCAGCATAAACATACTCCGGTAATTTAGGAGTTTTAAAAGTTAGAATGTGATGTTTAGTCTCAAGTAGCTGTCCGTCACGTCGTATAGAAATTCGACGGACGTGTGTAACGCCTTGAGATTCCATTTCAGAAATTATTAGCTCTACGGGAAGATTTAGTATTTCACCGCAGGTAATGACGCCTTTAGAGCTGTTCAAAGATTGGTGAGGGGTCACAGAGACTCTTATTGTTGCCAAGGATTTCAGTTTTACTATCTGCTGTGCTTGTTTGCGGGAAGAAACCTCCACAAGCAAGTCGCCAGATCTCATCTTTCGGATCGATACAACATAACCGACTGTAGCATTTATTGCCTTTTGCACAAGGAATGGAGAGACTGATTCAAAAGTTTCATTTTTGTCGGAAATTCTTTTTATGACAAAAAACCTGTCAAAATGGTCATGATTATTTGTAGAAATTGTGACTTTACGATGCCCACTGAAGGGACCCTTTTTGGAAGCGCCCATATGATATGAAAAGTGATTCGGGTCCGACGGCACCGCCCACCACGGAGCCCAACAAGGGAAGGCAGTTACCGGACTCGGGTCATTTCCAGCCTCGGCATCCACCTTAGTGCTAATCAGTACCTATACGCTCAGAGTAACCCCTTCGCTTGATCCCTAGCAGACTTACCACTCGGGTGGCTAGCAACCAGCCGATTGACACATTGGGGACCACAATGTACCACCCGTCTCTCAAATGGGTTGCCACGCACGGCCAACACGTGGGGACTTTGGCTGTCCATAAGAAGCAGGAAGCAAGCAGAGTGGCGACAGCTTCTCATGGATAGCTCCCTCGCTTGCCGTCGAGGGAAAGAAGGATCAAGCAGACAGAAAGAGGCGTCGGGGAGAATAAACAATAAATGGAGTAAAGATCCCTGGGAACCTCGGGATTGGGACACCCGTACTCACCTATAATAGGTGAGCCCCTGAGGGGAAAATGATGACAGATGCACCAGCCTTGACTAATTTCTTGAAACCCCCATTTTTAATGCTTGTTTGGGTTATATTGACGACGAGTTCCTGCTTTCTTCCCATTATACAGTATAACCATTTCGTCGATACTAAAAGCATTCTCTTCTACGGATAAACACTGTGTTCGAATGCGATCAACTACAGGGCATAGTTTATCATATATATCTGATGTATCGGCTTCAAAATTATTGGTAAAATGTAAAAATCGACTGATTTGTTCAAATTTTTTAATAGACATTACACCTGCTACCTTTGTATTATGAAAGAACTTTTCCCAGTAATCTTTGTATGATGGCAATACTACAATACCCATGATGATATTTATTGCCAAAAAGTCTAGTATTTCTTCTCTTGAAACTGTTATGGATCTTCCTGCTATTTGTTCTCTATATAAATTTGTGTGAGTGATAATAATATCTACTAAAGTCTTCAGTAAAAATTCTACAAAAATAATCTAAAGGTGACCAATCAGATGGTACTTTTTCCAAAAATGCAGGTCCTGCTATTTCAGTCTTGTGCTGAAATTGGGCTTTTTTGCAACGAAAAGATAAATTAATTCTTCTGCTACTGTCTTTTTATTTTTCGTGCAACGATGTCAACAGCTTTGCGTCTCATTTTTTGAGAGCGCATCAAAGGTGTGCCGGCAGGCGTGGATGTAAGTGGTTGATTTCAAGGCAAAGATGAAATTAAGGGTAAAGCGTCATAGTTACTTTTTGATGGATTAGGAAATACTTGAACAAGAATCTGTGTAGAAAGCACTTCGGTTGTATCGGCATTAATATCATCTGCATGCATTTCTGTCTCATCATCAGAAATTTGTTGGAGTTAAACCTTTCGAGACTGTAATTTTAGAATGGCGCTGGAGAACTTTCTTCTCATCCAATCATTCCACCTTCATCACCGCTAATAGCTCAGTCACTTGTGTCAGAGTATACATTCTTTTCAGGCACCAAGGATAAAATGCCCCTAGCCCTTTCACTCATAGCAGTCTAAAACCAAAGGAAAAGAAACAAAAAAAAAACATCACCACAGTAAAGCCAAACCATAATGTATTATAGATTGGTAAATAATGTTTGTAATAGTATTTGTCTCTTGATATAGGTAGGTAGTCATGCAGAAAAAATATTGTTTTTTGTGGAAATTGAACCCACAACTTTGTATGTCGCTTTCTACAACCACTATGTCAATGAGACAGTCAAACATCAGTACAACTGTCTTTTAAATTGTAATAAAATAGGTTTAGTATATAAGACAGACATACTTGCAATTTAAATTTTATAGTAAAGTCCAAAAGACTGTAGATCCCGTGAAGTTAGCAATGTATATTAGTCTATACACCTCCAACGGAAGGTAAATTATTGCAACTGCGGCATTGTATAGTATAATATACGTTACTAAAAAATACGACAAAAACACGCTAATTCTCATAGCGACAATAGCATATAAATATATATATAAATGTGTAAGAAGAAACATTTAGGCACATGTGTTTTATAATAAACATACATATTTAGGGGTTCAAACATAAAAATGAAATAAAACTTACCTTAGATGAACCTAAGCGGCGCATCTTGACGGTTATTTTTCACAAGTGATTTAAAATTATGACAGAAAAACTATTTTTATTTTTGAAGTATAAATAAACGTCTAGAAATGTCATGTGTTTAATAAAACTAAGTTAAAAATTATTTTATGGTTATCGTATATTTTTATAAAGTGTGTATGGCATACTATACAAAATGAACATAAGGGTTAAGACGACATCGCCAACTGTAATTTTCGTTACATTTTTGCTTTCCGCCCTTTGGATGAGAGCTCCCAGACATTCAGAACGAAACCTCTGTCTCAAGTATTTTGTAAATTCTGGCCACATTTTACTCGTTTGCTCAGACTTGAATGACCTACTGCATCAAAAACAGTGACACCAGACATTGGATGATCTTGCAGAAATAAATCAGGACTTAGAGGTGTTAGTGAAGCGTCATTTTTAGATAAATAAGTTAAGGATCGAGAGTTGATCACGGAGAATGGTCGTCATCTCTTCATGAATCAAAGAAGCACGTCTTAATACTCGTCTCCACAATTTCTTAAGTATTCTTATCAATCACTTCCACCATCCTCCCCATCAAGGGCCAGCAGATGGTTAAATATCCACTGGATAGGAGTTGGAGCAATATCAGCAATAATGCGATTCCAATCCAAATCTCGGGGTAAATTGGTAGCTATAAGGAATTGGATCCATTATCATTGTTAATAACTTTACATCACCCTCTACGAGCAATAAATATATGAAGAACTTTTAGAAATTTTTTTGTCAAAGCAGATAAAACTTATTCGAAATGCACCGCTCTATACACATCATAAGTGAATATGGAACTCAAGGCCTTTCTGTTCTCTCTCAGAATCAGTGGACCAGCAAGATCAATGCCAC
This sequence comes from Argiope argentata, assembly GCA_026289955.1. NCBI lineage: Eukaryota > Metazoa > Arthropoda > Arachnida > Araneae > Araneidae > Argiope > Argiope argentata. The sequence continues at coordinate 62,566 of JAOUZG010021579.1, forward strand.
ATATTTCAAAAACAGAAGCGTCACGCACTCTATTCTCGAGAAGAGGTGCAGTTTGAGTATCTAGATTTTTCGTTGAATGTCTTTTACACACATTGCATTTATAAACGACAGATCTTATTGTTTTTCGAGCATGAAGAATCCAAAATTTCTCACGAAGAATGTTCATTTTGAGTCCCATCATCTGAATTTTTCTTGTGATAATAATGTGTTAGTCGCTTAACAACTTTGTGCTTTGATGGAAAAATAGCTGGTATTATAAAATCTTCATCTTATCGAAAAGAGCTTTGTTTTCAGCCTGATAATACCATTCATGTCTTTGAAAGCTTTTAATGTTTTAAACTTTTCTTCTTGTTCGTTCTCAAAGCAATCTTCTTGAACCATTTTAGTAATTCTTTTCTCGGCTTTGAGAATTTCCTCAGGCTCCAGATTACCATATTTTTTATTACATATTTTAGATTGACAGTTAAAAATGAACCTAAAAACGGATGAGCTCGATAGCAAACATTTTGTACAGATGAAACGGCACTCTTCTTCACCTTTACAACTTCATCCTCATCAAAATTAAGATCACTATCTGGCCAATCTTTTCGTGGTAAATAGAGCTAACTAGGGCCAAGCCACCATTTCAACTTGAATAGAAAGGGTGCAGAACAACCTCTGCTAGGTTAGTCTGAAGATTCATATGGTCGGGACATGTCTCCAATCTTTCTTATCGGTTAAATTTCTTATTTCTTTTACTTTATTTTGAACTAGCCGCCTTTGGCGACCAGTCGGTTCGCCAGTATTAATATCATCTAAAAGGTTTAATTATTTTTTTTATAATTTGGTCTCATAATAAGTTTTTCAGCAAAATATTTTTAAGCTTCAAATTTCGATAATCATGTAATTCACTTATATTATGTAGACCTTAAGTAGTCCTATTTTTGAACTCCACATCTCTCTTTGATTTTCTATCAGTGCACGTAAAATTCAGTTTTAAATTAAAGTGGAAATGATGGAAGTATAAAAAAGTTTAATTATTGACTTCATTTAGACCATTTTTACGCACATATTTCTAATTATTAAAGTTTTATAAATTAGACATGAATTGAAAAGATATACATTAAAACATATTTTTTAAAGCTTATTAATTGACTTAATAATGTATGCAAGGCCAGAGTCAAAAGAAATCAACTTGAAGGCATATCAAAGATAATACTAAAACTCTTTTCTTGTATTTTGATTCATATCCAATGTTTGACAGCTAGAGAGGCAGTGTTTAAAATCTTTAAACAGATGCGTGAATTTTCTTCGCCAGTTGGGGTAACGAAAGTTGGTAAAGAAATTTTTAATTTCCTTTATTTCCAGCTAAGATAATCGCAACTTCTGATGTTGTAGGAATATTAAATTTTCTTTCATGTTCACCGGAGGGTACTTTATCTGCATGAATGATAATTTTCCTTTCTGGCGTGATTTTTTCCATTGCACATTTAAAACTTCTAACATAACTGTTATACTGATGTAGCATTTCTTGTAGCTGCGACACTATTCCTTATTTTATGTCTCTAACATTCCTGCAACGCTGCTCAACTTGTTGTTCTTTGTCAGCAACGAAATAAACTTGTAGGAATTTTGGCTCCTCATTCGGTTATGGCTGTAAACCACCTATTCTATGGTACACTTGCCCTTGAACTTTAAATGTTGGCATAAAGCCTTGCTCTCTAATTTCTCTCCCGGAACCGAATGAAGTCATTTGAAAACATGAATTATATTTTCTTATGTTGTTTTGAAAATTGATCGCATCAGGAGAATCTGTCGAGAGAAGCGTGAGGAGGGGTTCTGGAGGTGTTTGTGACAAAGGAAGCTGGATTTTTCCATTATTACAACACATGCTACTGCATTCGCCTTTCCATTTAAGAGCCTTACAGAAACGACATTCAATAACCATTCGACCAATTTCAATTAGTGGATCACATTCATAAGCAATATTGAAATCATATGCATATGCAGAGTTTTCTTTTTGTTTCCAGATTTCATTTCTTGTGTTTGACATCCTCATCGTGTTATTTAATTGCCTTAATTGGCGATGATCAATAGTTTCTGATGCTCTTAAAATGGACATTCTTTGGCTGTTATATTCTTGCCTATTTCGTCTTTCCGCGTCCGTTTCCGATGCTCTTAAAATGGACATTCTTTGGTTACTAAGCATTTGTCTGTGGCATCTTTCTATAGTTGTTTCAGAGGCCCTTGCAGTAGCCATCCTTTGTCTATTGGACATTTGCCGTCGTTGACGAAATTCTTGATTTTTGTTTTCCCGAGAAATCTTCATTCTTTTCCTTTCTCTCTGTTGAATAGATCTTAAACATTTCTTTTTTCTTGGAGGAGACATAGGTTTTATATTTAAAAAAATAGGTTTTATATTTAAAAAAATATTTTTCCTTTCTTTAAAATCAGTATCAAATTCACCAAATAAAGTTTTAAAGTTCAGTTGTTTGCTAATTCAATCACGTTATTTGCTAATCTGATATTCACGTGACGGTTTCAAACCAGTTAAAACTGTTTAAGGATTTGAATTAATTATTATTTTTATTTAGTATTTTTTATTTATTTTAAATGTTTCATTGAATTAGTAATTTTTTTATTTCAAACGATTATTAAAAAAACTTTGTCCCGCATTTATTGTTTTAAAAAAATATCATAAATATCCTATTTATTTCAAATAATCACATACTCAAAATTACATTTTTCTAAGTTTTATTTCCGGTAGTAATTCAATTTTTTTTAAATCAAAACTTTTTGTAGGGATTTTTGGCAACACTTTATTAAAAGTGGATTTTTTTAGATACTCGTGAAGATAAAAAAATTTATTTTATACGAAATAAATAGTTGAAAAATACAATTAAATTAAATGTTTAAAAATTAATTAAAAATAAAGTTTTAATTTACAGGTCAAAACATCAGTATCATTGAAAAGCTAATTTTTTGAGCTTTGACGTGATGCAAAAATCAATTTTGTGCTGTAATATTTTCGGAAGTTATAGCGAAAAAACGTCAAAATTTGGCTTATTTTTTAATTAATTAAAATTTTAATTAAAAATTCAAAAAAGAGGGCTCCAAGCTGCACATTCCCGGCACCCAAAGTATACATGTACCAAATTTGGTAGCTGTAGGTCGAACGGGCTGGCCTGTAAAGCGCCAACACACACACACACACACACACACACACATTGTGCTTTATTATAAGTAAAGATAAATATATTCCATGCTTCCTCTCTAGTAATCCAAGCTAGGACTGTAGATGAATCTGTCCAAAAATAAACTTCTTCACGAAGTATTTCTGAAAGAATTTAAGGAAAGTCGGGGGGATCGTAGCTGCCGATAATTCTAGTCTTGCTATAGTAATTTCCTGATACCCTATCGGAGCTATTCTACTTCTGGCTTGTAGAAACTGAACTTTGGTTCAATCAGAAGTTTCTAATCTGTTAAAAACTGCCACAGCATACGCAAGCCTGCTAGCATTGCAGAAAAAATGAATCGGAAGTATTTTCAATTGTACTCAAGAAACCAATATATCTTGGGTCATGAATTTCGTCGAGATAAGCAATGTCTCTTATCCATCTCAAAAATTTATTTCTCGTATTGATATCTACTTTTTCATCCCAAGTGATCATTTTCCACGTTTCTTGAAGTAATAATTTAGATGTGAGAATTACTGGAAGTTACTCCAAGAGGATCGAACAACCTTCGAACAGCTGAAAAGATTGTTCTTTATGTCACCTTCTCGAAACACAATTCTTTTGGTGTTGCAAGATTTGTGCGGAGACTGTCAGATTTCCTGTTTCATATTTAGACATAACATTTGAGTGTCAGTAGATACCATTTGGTTAGTTTTCTAGAGATCAAGCGAAAGAGTCATTCTCTGGTACTTGACGTTAAGGGGGATCCACGTTCCTGGAGGTGACTGGGCGTATGGGCCTTGGCTAGCATCAAGGTAAGGGCCGATCAGTAAGGTAAGGGCTAGCATCAAGGGCTGGGGATATCTAGAGCCGGTGATTGCCTTCCTCTTTTGGGCTACGTGGCGAGCGGGGTCGTCAGGGTTCGAATTTTGCCTTTTTTGGAAGAGGTCTTGTCAATTTTTTTCTGGTGTGGAAAATTTTAAATCAGAGAGAAACATAGACTGTCTCAGTAAATTCATAAGATTTCTAATCTTGTTCTTTGCTAAATCAAAAGAAACAATTCTTCTCTTTCATCTTTTAAAAGCTGTAAAGAAATTACAGGCATTTGTGGTGAACCAAAATCAATAAAGAAATTAAAAACTTGTGATTTTCTGATTGATACTTTGTCTTCGACGCAAACAATATTTTTTTATTAATAAAACTTCACTTGATATTCTAATGTCTGTTACCCCTCACAAAACTCTTCTCTCTCTCTCTCTCTTGTTATCTTTGAGCCTGAATTGTTCAATACTTTGAAATGGGATATATTAAAAGGTTTTTTTTAAATCAAGGTGCTATTTATGTCTACCGTATTTTTGTGAAGAAGGATTCAGAATTGAAACCTATAACAGCATTGTCTTAAATTTCAATAAAACTTAACTACCCAAATCAGTTAAAGCAGGTTACTTGTATTGTCGTGTACGGCCTTTTATCCGCAACTTGATTAGATGCTATAAATGTCAAAAATTTGGACATTCAAAAGTTGCCTGTCGTAGAAATATTATATGCTTTAGATGTACATCAGTTGGGCTTTCTTCTACTGACTGTCACTCAGATCCGAAGTGTGCGAATTGTACACAGCCGAATGAATCAAATTTAAAGGTTTGTTCTACATGGCAACAAGAAAAACAAATCCAGAAGCTAAAATCATTACAAAATATTTCGTATGCATAAGCTAGAAAATTGTGTCTGCCTCCATCTGTTCCCTCACTTGTAGCCATAGTGCAGTAAAGAAAAGGATTTGATATAGCTGAATAATTTGCACTATTAGTTTTAAGTTTTACCAGCCATTTTTGTGCATCTAAAATCTCTGTTTCGACTCTAACGAATGATGAAATTTGCAATGTCACACGATCTTCAAAAAATATTAAAAAGGCCAAGCAATATAACAGCATTGATTCTAATGAAAATGATTTTGTTTTTGAATTTAGAAACTCAAACAATGTATCTGTTCAAGATTACCGGTTTTAGTCGTTTGACAGTAGTATCAAGCCTTCTTTATGCTAACTAATAATAGCTTGGTAGTGGGGGATGATCTTCTAACCATGGCAGATCAACTATAAAGCACTCATTTTCAACACGAACGGAATTCAAAAACTGCTCTCTCGCAGCTTCTTGCAATTCCATTTGACTCCACTTAGTTGACAGTCAGTAATTCCTAGTATATCCAAAGTCCACAAATCAGTTATTGAGTTTACTGATGATAACATTAATGTCACTATTGAAGATGCACTCTTTCCTACTCAAGTATGTTATTCACCCATAAGAGACCATCCGCATCGAGTTTCAATTGCTACGAGACCACAAGATAGCTGCTGATGTCTACCAGTCAGAATATTTGCAGCGACATCTGTACCTATTAGAATTTCAATGGTGTAGCGAATATCATCCTCAACGTTTCTATTATAACCTGCTAATTCTTTCAAGCACGGTTTGTTTACAACAGGGGTTACAGATTCGCATAAACTTGCTGGCTAAGTACTTTAAAATTGAAATTATGATTTTCACGAACACTGGGCAAATATATAGTAAATACCTCAGGTTTGGGCAAATATATAGTCAAAATAAGAAATTCTGTATATATTCGTAACTCCCAGGTAGGTATTTCATCTCTAGAGCTGGATCTCGCAGTAAATATGATCTCTGTGAAGCTGTGTCAATAATGGCTCTGGCAAGACGTCTTTCCCGATTTCCTTAACAAGCACTTTGAATGTTTGCAACATAACATTTGGAGTCGGTGATGTGTTAGAAAGTGCCTGGTCCACTTCAGAAGTCGTCAGAATTTTCTTTACTTCTTCTCCAGCATCTCCAATATTACATGATGCTGCTTATTGCATATTTCGGCGCAAAAGAATATAGTGTTTTTTTTTCCACAACACAAGCAGTTAACTCTGAAATTGCATTTTTGAACTGGATGACCGGGGTTTAAACACAAAACCTAACAGTTAGATTTTCTCCTCTCTTTCTTTTAATGGCATCAGTTTCAAACAGTCTCCTGAAAATTGAGAATATATGAGCTGAATAAACACTGTTTTTATGCTCTTGTGAAGAAGTTAGAAGATCAAGTGCACTTGGAACACTAGAAAAATTTCTGAATTCACTTATGCTTTTTATTCTTTATTTTCAAATGTTAGTTTATTGTCAATTAGTGTATCAATTCTCGTTTTATAATTGTTAAAACTTTTAGATGCTAATGAGATTCTTTCTTCTGCCTCAACCTCATCCTGTAAAAATTCCAATATAGACTAAATCATATTTCTCAGTTACAGCTCTACTCTCGTCAGTATTAACTATATTTAATTCTTTTACTCTATGATTAAAAGGTCTATAACGCTCCCATGCAACTAATGTTACTTCAGGTAATGAAAATTCAACTAAAAGAAATAACATAGAAGCATATTCTTCTCTTGTGACACCTAAAAGCTCAAGTGAGCGGAGTTTACTCACTAACTGATCATACAATTTTCTCAAACTTTATTTACTCGAACTTTTCTTCTGAAGAAACAAAGCTAACAAATCGTGGTAAAAGTTACGTATAATGTGCCCCTCGCCGCGCCAAGAATGCCAAGTCGCCAATAAAGATAGCGGTCAAAGTAAACAAACATATCTATGGGATAGTTACGGTTACCACTTTTTGCAATATGATTTTTTTTACCGATCAGCATTGTCTTTTTTTTTTCAGAATTTTTAAACTTAAAAAGACATCCTAGGCTCGGGGGCTTAAAAAGACATTCTAGCGGGAAACTAGTAGCTTCGCTAGCACATTGAACATAAGGAATGTGTGGTGAACATGAACAGTAAATAATAATTGAGAAAGACAAATATGCAAAAAGAATTGAATGAAATAATGCACAAACTTGATGTATTTAATATGTTGTCTCGGCAGGGTAGGCTCGGGAAATTTATTTGAAAAATCTATGTACTTTTTCTGTCATCGTCACGTTGTTCTGCCTTCGCCATATGTATTCTGCCATCGAATTCGCCGGCTACATGAGTTGTACCTTGCAGAGATCTTTTTACTGCACTCCATGTTCCTTCCATGGAATTAGTGTGGGCTCTGGTTTCCGGGTCTTTAAATGTCAGACTGTGGTTCACCGTTAAATGGTGATAACCTTCATTTTCTAGACAGTGGTACGATGACCAACAGTCTGAAATGATGGTGGTACTCGGAAGAATACGTCTTTTTATGATTTCAATTAAGACATCGACACTTCTTTCAGAAACCACTTCGAAAAAACAATCTTTCGTATTTCTGAGTATTCCTGAAAACGTCCATTTCCCTTCCACTCGCTTTCCTCTGCTCCTCTTTCCAAATTTACTCTCATCAATTTCTACTATTCTACCAATACCTCCTGTTTCCCCATCAAAAGCCAAAATAGCGTCTTCACAAACTCCTCTGCAAAAATTCATCCAGTCAGTTACCGTTTTTGCTGCCGCATTCAAGTCATTTACAATACTCTCACGCCTCATTCTGTTTAGCCACATACATGTCATACATAGAATGATTCCTAATTCGAAATGATTGTTCTGGAACCAGGAACCTTTTTATACAAATCTTTTAATATGTTGCGGGTTCAAACCTTTCTTTCTGCAACACCAGATCTTTCCATCAATTCTTTCTTCCAAATCGACCAATCTCATTTCATCACTAAACACTGGACACACACGCTTAGAAGCAATCAAACCATTTTCAAACAAGCATCATTTCTCATTATTGACTATTCGTTAAAAAAATATTCCAATCACTCTTCATCCATTCCGCAGGTTCGAAATGTTTTTCCATCCCATTGACCTGTCATACACTCTTGCATAATTGCCGACATAATAAATAGCGAAGAAAATAAACGATAGAGCTTCCAAAGAATGATGAGAAATGCGAATTCTATTGCAGACGGTTTTTAAAGAAAGAAAGCAGACGACTTAGTAAAGTATTAAATCAGACGATTTTGTGAAATCGCATACTGACAATAAAAATGAGTAGAGGAATAAATATTTTATAATCGCATTAAAAATATAATTGAAACTTCTTATTAACTATACAAATTTTTTTAATTACAATACAGATCAAAAATAAAATTTTTAATTGTGATTATTTTTTTTAATTTAACATTTTTCACAAAAGAAATGAAACTCATGTGCAACTCAACCATTGTAGGAAGAAGTAAACAAAACATCATTAAGGTTACTACAAGAGCGTTGTGTTGGGTTGCCATATTGGCGACAAACTCGGGGGCACACTAATGACCACTTTCACCCAAATCTTTAACTTACACCTGAATATGTAATCCCTCTCTACCAAAACGCGTCTTTAATTGTTTTAATGCCCTTTCATAGCTATTTCCATCCGGAGGAAAACTTTTAATCAATTCATCAGCTAGACTCCCCTTTTCCATGGCTTGAGATAAATATGCAAATGGATCGTGTAGATCAAGATTAACAACCTCGTCTATTTTTTGAAATTGACCCCAAAAATACAACAAATTTCGAATGTTACCATCAGAAGTAGATAATTTTATTTTAGGATAATGCAATAAAGTATTAGTTAGAACTGAATTATTATTTAACGCTGAATCACTTTGATTTGACATTGATTTTTCTTTGGATAAGTATTCTAGTTCTTGTTTAAAAGAACGCCAACGATCAGTATAACTCTCTGATTCATCAACTTCTATTTCTATCGCTGAATCAGAATAAAGTAATTCCTTACATTTCTCTTCACATTCAATCATTAATAAAACTTTCTCTTCAATTGTCTTGAGTTTTAAAATTTTATCACTTGCACTGAGATATCTTTCTTCGAATTCATTACATGCTCGTGTAAATAACCTGCGATACTGCTTTCGATATTTTTTCAAAAATCAAATAATATTTCCATATCAAATAATAACAATAAAATAAATCTCAACTTACTCAAAAAATCAGCCGAGATTTGGCGCTATGCCAATTTACGAATCGGAAGGGAAATATCTTCTTATAAATGATGCAGCTCTGGTTATGTACAAATTTACATTTTATTTACATCTGGTTAGTAGCAAATGTATACGTAATTTTCGCAGAAGACGAACTCATTAAATGACTGAAATTTCTTTGAAGAAATACTCTAGCCGTCTTATGGCATCATAAAACAGTTTTTTTCCGTTACTCAGCTCAGGAAACCAACTCGGATAAAAAAAATACTATGTAGTATTATATTTCATTGCCAATGGCCGTACTCTAAACTCTTATTTTGATTAAAAAAGCTAACAAAATAAATCTTCTACTTCATAAATTAAAATTCACTAAAAAGATAAATAAATAGAAATTTTTCGAAATAAATACAAGAAATCATATTAATAATAACCTATTAATTAATGTCTAGAGTATAATATGAGAGTTAAGTTTCTAATAATCCTTTATTTTATGCCATTTGTAACACTGTACACCATTTTACTGATGACATATAAAAATCATTGCTAAACATTGTGGCAACATTTAGATCTGTTACACATTTCAAAAAACGTTTTCACATTGGAGTTAATTTCTATGCATTATCCAAGATGTATCTATGATAGGAAATTTATCAATGGCAATTTATTTAAAATAGCCCTTTTTTAAACAGGACTTGCTTTTTAAAATAGATGTTTGACTTAAAATTATCTGTATTCTTTAGTGGCAGCGGAATTCTCATATTAACAGGGCACACGCAATTTAAGTATGTGAATAAATTGGAGATATTTGATGTTTACAGAAACGTCTTTAAGAAAAAATATTTTATGGAGATTGTTTGAGTGCGAAAAAAAATCTTATCCACAATGAGATAAGCAGCTCATTGTTTCCAGCAATAGTCATTATCAGGAACGGTTCTGCAGTCTCCCTTCCTTTACGAATATAGTCGCAAATCTGGTATCTAGTCCGTTGTATGACCATTCTCACCCATAGAAGGCAATTGGGAACTTTTTATTATTCTCTGTAAAATGAATAGACATTGTTGTCTACTCATGCCTTATATTTTACTGTCTGTCCATAAGGAGATCTCTGGCCGACAATCGTCTATGTTTACGGCGGTCGATATAGAAACAGGTTACTGCAGGAAGAGTCCATTTCGCAGAGGTAGAAATTCATTCAAGTTTCTTACGTTGGCGCGTTTAGCGCCTAATTGGCGGTGTTGATATATTGCCTTTAATTTTTGAAAGCAAATTCGAAAAATAATTCACTGGGCTGAAAATCGTTTGCGTACTTGGAATTTTGAAAAAATATATTATTCCTGTTAGAATAATACAGAAATTCCTATCTGATTAGTACAGAAAGAATAGAGTAAAGCAAATAGAAAAACTGAATAATTATTTATATGTCTAACGACTGCACAAGAAGGAAAAAAATAAGTAGAATCCAGCATGACAAAAAAATAATTTTCATTTTATTTGTTTTAAATTTATGTAACTTCTTAAGATCAAATTATCGGCAACAAACGGGAAGTAATCTAATTCAACATAAAAATAATAACATAATAATCATAATTATTTCATAATTTTTATAAACGGTTGCTTTTATTCTGTTACAAAGTAAAATATCCATTGTTAAATATGCTTAAAACCTCTCCAAAAAGTTTTTTTAATAAATAAATATATTTATTATTTTTGATATATATGCTATTTTTCGAAACTCAAAATTAACAATTACATTTTATCAAATAAGATAAATAAAAGCTATTAGATAAATAAAATTTTCAAAGATTTTTTTTAACGAAACTTAAAAAAATAAGTATAATCAAAAGTATGTTAAGTTGAAACTTTTGATTATCGACATATTGAATAACAGAAAACGAGAGCACATTAATGAAAAAATAGAAAATAACAAAAAGGAATCAAATAAATTTCGTAGCTCCAGAAAATAAACTAAATAAAATTCTATATTTTCTATAACTTATGATTAAACAAATTGAAATGAAACAAAAAAAGCAATTTTAAAATCCACTTTTTATTTATAAAACACATTAATTATTATTAAAAGAGTGCAAAACTAGTAGAGATCGAGTGACAGTTGTGTACTTTCAATTTAAAGAATTCTAAATCACTGTCACAAGATTCCGTTTCTTCTGAATCGGAATCCGATTCAGTACTTCCAATCTGAAATACTAGTTCATCCACTAGTTCTTCTAAAATCTCATCTTTTTCCCAATGCGAATTTTCAGCAAGTTACAAGCAAAATTCTATAACATTATGCACAATTTTACGTGCTAGTGATTTTAAAGTCCTTCCATTCTTAAATCGAAAAGGCATTTTAAAGGATCTCAAAATTCAAGAGACTAAAATTATTAAATAATGAAATGTAGTTAATATTAACCAAAGAAAATATTAATAAAATATAAAAGAAGTAAGCTAAGCAAATATCAAGATGTGCGCAACTGCGGTAAAGCGAGAAGACGAATGAGCAATAGTTTTTTTATCGCTTCATTTTTTCGCCAAGATAAAGAATAACTCGCCAGACTTCCGCCCGATTCCACCCATTCAAAATAGATCCTCCCTATCGACACCTGTTTCTATGACGCCCGCCGTAAACAAAGACGACTGTCGGTCAGAGATCTTCTTATGGACAGACAGTACTTTTATATCAGAAATGAAAGTTCGATAATATAAATCTGCACAACATACGACGATCTCAGAACACTTGAAGTAATATCTGTCATTTTATTCAAAATACTTGAATAGCAAACTGAAACCAATGTAGATTGTTGACATATAAGAAAACTAACATACTATATATACAAATAAAAATTTTATATTAAAGAAAGATAATATATTAAATAGAGAATCAATAATGTATAGTTACTTGTTTGTAGTAAATAAAATGTTTGATAAAGTCTTAAAAGAACGGAACATTCTCTCACCTTGAGGTGTTATAAGACAGCTCAACTAAAATCATAATAAAACAAACGCTCAGTCAGGTCTATTTCTTCGCACTGAAATACTGCTGAATCATTAACTATTTCTGGGGGTGAAAGGCCTCATTGCAGCATTCAGGTGTTTTTATTTCTGACTTTTACGAGTAACACACTTGAAATTACTCGTTCAATGGATTTTCTGGACTTCAATATCCAGTATTGCTCTCTCAATATGTTAAGCAATATTTGAGTCCCTGCATGAAGATTTTTCTTGTGTAAACTCATAATGAGTCTTTCAACGACAGTATGACAGAAAGCAAAAGTACAAGAATCTTAAAAATCTCACTTTCTTCCCCGTGAATTAATTTTTTTTACTCGGATAACTCATTGCGGATCTCTGAAAATATTGAAGGATTTTAGTTTATTGAATTTTTGATTGATTTCATTTATTGCAGAATTTTAATTAATTATTAGTTTATTTTGCATCATTCGTTAACGTTAAGGCGGATATTAACATTGTTACGTTTTTCTCTACCTCTTTGAATTCTTGACAAGGAAGCTCTCCAAATTTTCTAATAATTGCCTGTCTTCAATTAAGTATTGAATCATTTTATCCAGATACCCATTATAGCAATTTTATCTTATTTTTTCCCCGAGAAAACCCTATAATACCAAGTTTGTCCGTGATACTTTCTAAGTTCATTATCTTGTTTTCTAGAAGTGTCACACCAACCATAAAAATAACTTTGAACCAATAAACAGATACATCCTGTTAAATGCGTTCGCTCTCCACGCATGCATTGCTGATTCCAGATCAGGAGACGATTCATCCTATCTCCAAGAGAACTCTTCAGCCACGTCCGGAACTCTCACCATTGAGAAGAAATAAGGTGTTTATGGGCGCAGCCCCAGAATGGGCAGTCTGCGAGATTTATATCTCCTAGCACATGTCTTCATAACTATGATGTAGTTAGGCTTTTGGTCTCTTTTAGACGGTTACGTACAAATACCGACCAGATCTCACCATTCTGCGTCTAGTCTAATACTGTGGCAAAATCTGTCCAAAGTGAAAATCTATAACTTTTTTATCATTAGTAAAGTCCCCGAACTACTATGGCTCACAATTTTGCTCCAATGAGTGCTTCTATGAACTCCCAACGGAAGATGGTGAATACTTTAGGAGGAGCAACTTGAGACTTGGAAACTTTGGGATATCTGTTTTAAAAAACTGTAGTAAGGGTCCTTAAGGGATTCAGTAAAATTAGATTTAGTGTAACAGGTATTTATATACAAGATTACATTTTACACAGACAATTCACTAATAAAAGGGGTCTGATTTAAGATATTCAAATAAGACCATGTATGGAATCATGCAACATATGCCATCACCTTATCTGTACTGAGTCATCGCCTCGAGATATCACAGGGCTCTCTCTGTACCTGCGGTTAGTATTACAAGAGCGACTACAGACTGACTCCGCAGACGTCACGACAAGGAAGACAGAATTTGAATCGTCTAGAGGTTATTGGATTCTGTGGAGAAGCATTTAAGTTTTGGAGGTTGCCCTCTTTTGCGAATCAGATGCAATGGTGTATCCACTCCTATGTTTTGCTTCAAACGTAGAGTTGAGGTATGATATGCTCCTAAGGAAATAGATGGATCACTTGGACTAGCAATTTCATAGGTAGTTGAGAACGCTGCGTTAATATGATATATGGGCCATCTCAACGTGGTGCAAATTTCGGCATTTCTTTTCCAGTTGGAGAAATCTTTTGCGGTAATACGGCAACTACGAGATGATCACCATTGTTAACTCGATGTTCGATTAAAAGAGTTGGTTCTCCCCCTGGTTGAAAACATTTCTCGTACCTTTTGAGCTAGGAATTGAATTTCGTCCGTGAGATGGGTATCCTCGTTTTTCAGAAGTTGAAAGGGATGGGATGCAACAGGTACAACCGGGAGAGACTTGATATCAGTAGGTGGTTCAATAAAGTTAAACGATTAGTAGTTGCCCTCTGAGGTCTTTAATAGTCCTTTCTGCAGATCCAGGACGATGCCTGCTGCTCTCAGAAAATCTGTACCGAGAAGATTTCGCATTACTTTGGAATTCTTCAAGACTAAATTTCCTGCCACATCAATATCTACCGTCATTGTGGGTACATCTTTTTTTTTTTTGATAAATTGGTTAGCGTCATGTCAACAGTACTCTTTTCGAATCTTCGACCATTATTCTTGAAGAAATTGTAAAGTTTTTCTGCTGCAACCAAATGTGTAGCCCCAGTATCGCCACGCACTGCTGTTTGGGAACCATAAATCTTAATTTTAATAATGCTTGACGGCTAGCTTTCCATTGAGATACTGTAAAAGTTCATGTGATTGGAGGTTGGAAATTGAATCTGTCTCCTTGAAAAATATGATTACATTTCGCTCCACAATCATAGCATGATGGAGGGGATCGGTCTTTGTAGCTGGGATACCGCCTACTTTGTCCGAGGACCCCAAGGTTCCACCTACTTTGACTAGGGATCCATTGAAAACCCTGTCTGTCATCTGTTTTTCTAATCGAGTTGATTGATATTCATTCCTATTTGAGTAAATAGCTTTTGTTTCCTGGGGCTTTGGTAGAAGCTTTAGATTTACAGAGCGTAAATTGTCATAATTATCTAATATCTCCATTAGAGGATTTGGGGTGACCCATTCACCCCATGCATCTATAAGATGGTTCTTGACTTTGGAGTAAAGATTCCTGGGAACCTCGAGATTAGGACGCCCATAACTCATCTATAGTAAATGAGCCTTTTAGGGGCCTAGCAGATGGAGTTTCTACTACTTGTAATCTCTGTCCCGTTTTATTCTATTTCATCAGCAACACAGCTTCACATTCTTATCTTTCAATAATAATATTTTCTAGGGTATCTTTCCCAAAGTCTAAACCTTCTTTGTAAATAGGTGTTTTCAATATTAATTCGCGAAATTCAATCATTTTAAGATCACCTTCCATGTTCTGTGGTAAGTTTTATTAAATCTTGTTTCCTACCTTTAGACATAAATGTTATATTGAATATTTACTTTACGCGACGACAAATAAAGGCTATTTTCTCTAAATCAGTTGAAAAATATTCAAATAAAAGTCACGTAATTATATAACATAGAGATTTTGAATATTTTCCTTTTATATGATGTGCACACAAGTCAATAAAATAATATCTCTAAAACTGTATTTTGATTCTTCTGTAAAATAACATTTACTAACATTTATCAAAAAGAAATAGTAAAATTTTTTTAAACTGTTACTATAAAATTATTGATAAAATTGAAATACTTCATCGCAAATAACATTTACTAACATTTATCAAAAAGAAATAGTAAAAAAAACTTAACTGTTCCAATAAATTTATTGATAAAACTGAAATCTGCCATCGCAAATTTCAAATTATGTGAGAACATTTTTTTAAATTTTATTTTACAAAGAATAATCGTCTTTTTCCCATTCAATATCTCCAGTTCTGTCTAATAAATCTGGTACACATTCTAACCTTGGATCATTTGTCTTCTGATTGAATAGGTACAAGAACTTGCATTTTTTCCCATGGAACATATAATGGCAAATGAGAACTAAATTCACTTTCATATATACCGCACGTTCTTTCAATATTTGTCGAAAATACACAATCTATCGTTGTGGAATCGGATGGATTATTATGCAATTTCAGGTAGTAAATGGTTTCCACTGTATCACAAAATTCTTTCCTTCGGGAATATTTACATTAAAATTGAAAATATCATCGTCTGAGGATTCAGGCTTCACGTACGAAACAGCTTGACGGAGTTTAATTTTAAAATT
Source organism: Argiope argentata (assembly GCA_026289955.1). Taxonomy (NCBI): domain Eukaryota; kingdom Metazoa; phylum Arthropoda; class Arachnida; order Araneae; family Araneidae; genus Argiope; species Argiope argentata. The sequence goes on from JAOUZG010021579.1 coordinate 78,465, forward strand.
GACAACCATGACGTGAATACCCGTATAGTAATTTGGAAACATATCTACATCATCCACCATACTTTGTAAATCTTTTTTTCTCATAAATAGATACACCACTGGATTTTCTTTTTGAAGTATGACTTATTAAATGGTAATGATTAAAACAATCCAGTGTAAATTTATCTTTAAAAATTGTCCATATCTCTGAAAATAACAGAATGTCACTATTCATCATGCTCGGGTCTGCATCAATATCTTCATAATGAGCATTGAGTAACTTTATTATAGTACATGATTTTCTAGAAAACTACCCGTTTTCTTAAGCTACAAACTATAGCTTGCAGAGCGTCTTAAATTCTTAAAACTAAAATAATACTCCAAGTATTTTAGAATTCCTTTTCACTGAATAGCATATATTAAAAGCATTGCCAGAATCCAATAGGTTTACAATTAATCATCAGTTATTATACTGTAAGGATAAGAGTGATAATGTTGAGTGTGGAAATAGAAGGTTGAGGTTTTGGGCTCCAATCACTGGACATTCTTATAAAAATAATTTTATTCATACGGTATTAAACACAACAGTATATATATATATATATATATATATATAT
>JAOUZG010021610.1:0-11980 GCA_026289955.1 Argiope argentata
CACACCTCACACACATAGCCCACGCTTCCACCCCGAAATTCCCACCTCACACACATAGCCCACGCCAGTACCCCGAAAATACAACTCGAACACATAGGCCACGCCTCTACCCCGAAATCCACAACTTAAACACATATTCCACACCTCTACCACCGTCCACAAAAACCTAACACACGACCCAGATATCCACTGCCGTCCGGATACCACACTTCACACATTACCCACACAGCCAATCCCTCATTCAGTTCATGACGGTGGCAAGTATTATTTACGCCACCAAAATCATCCTACAGTTCACAAATTCCCAATTTTTAACATTATTTAACATTTTGAGATAACTTGACGATTTAATTAGGCTAAGTAACATGTCACGTCCCTATGTGTTGATTATTTCCAAATTCCCAATGCCGTCCCTCCACTTAATGCCTAATGCGGCCTTGCACAGATCAGACTCGCGACACAACTCCCGAAACAAAATATATTAATTCCATTCTATACATCATGTCTAGGCTTAAACTGAGATGCGAGTTCTTTTACTAGGCAAAAATCTTCTAGGTAAAATTCTCATTCGCTTAATGCATCTCAACCTCAGTAAAATTCACGTCAACACCTTCCCTCCTGCCACTGTGTCACGGAAACAACTTTTTTGCACTGAAATCAACACAAAAATGGAATTTAAAATCAGCGGATTTATGCTAGTTCTGATGAGGGAAGCGAAGAGTTAAAGGAAGAAAACAGATTCACGTGGACTTGCGGATTTCTAAAAAAACATTAATTCTCTAAATGCTATACAAATATTATTTATATTCTGATCTGCTTTAGTCTTTTATTTATGATTTTAAATGTGGATTTCTTGAAAGTGCGGTACGAAACTGTCAAAAATGTACATTTATCGTTTCTCAGTCATGTCTGATTAAGTACAATCCAAATATATTAAGAATAAATCCAATTCTAATCCGAATGCTATTTTTACCGAATAAGAATGATTTGATTTTTAAATTTAAAAAGATATTTTGAAGCACAAATATAGGGTAAGATGTACTGTACTTCCACCAATAGTTTCCTTGCCATTTTTACAGTTGAATGTTTCAAATTTGATCTCAGTATCAGGATTTTTCAATTTCTTATATCAGATGTATATAAAACTAAATACAATTTACCAATTTTAATTTTAAAAAATTGAAATTTAAGGTTAATTTTGGTTCGTTTCAGGCTGAAAGCGTTACAATTAATCTCAATTCAAATTATATGATAGCTTATTTCATATAATAAAATGTTGAGAAAGTAAAAATAGACAATTACAAGAAATGAATCCGTCATTATGGGAAGGGCACAAACAAAATGCATGAATAGCAAGTAGGATTACAAGATTTAGATTTATTAGACTAATGTAAACATTTACGGATGGCATCAAAAGTAGGAACTAAGATTAATTCCTCAAACTTCTAATAAAAAGCAATTTACAACGTATTTTCTGTTTAACTTTTATTAGGTTACTAAAAAATCTAAAGAAAAAGGTAGAAATACTTTGAACAGTAAGATTTGCAGATAACAATGTGTAATTTCAGTTTGCACTTTGGATTTCAAAAACGAATTAATGAGGGGAATCGAATGGTATTTTAATTACAAAAGCATTTATTGAGCATCGTATAAAATGCCTAATGAAATTAAAATTTCCTCTCCTTATTGCATCCTGTCTTACTATGAAAGAATTTGAATGGTTTCTGGAAGCCTCTCAAAGTTAAAAATCTTTTCAATTCAATTTCTCATTTTCAACCAAAACATTTATGCACAAATATACCTAGATCAGTCTGAAATGTTTTTATTAAGAAATTAACATTTCTCTAAATATAGTATACCTAAGAATATGATTTTATAATCTATAGTACAGAAAATTAGTACACCTTGATGTTTTGAATCCTAATATTTGAACTAACATTTTAATACTGGTATTAAAAAGTAATTCGTCTTTCATTCGATGCTTTGACCCGAAAAGTAGCAGCTACAAGATTTTACTCGGAACAACCATATGTGACTTTTGAATAAATCGTTAAAATTAGTTTGGCAATCAAGGTCTTTTTTAAGGAATTATTTGCATTACACAATCTAAGATTTGCCATATCAATTCTTTAGCCTAAATTTGATTAACAGGATGTAATCAGCCAAACTTTAACATTCGACCTTATTGACTGAAATGTCAAAGTCGTATTAGGAAGAATCCAGGAATTGTCAACACGTTCGACAGAGTTAGAAATATCTCGACATTAAAATAGTTATATAGAGTGATATGAAAGATTTGACAAAATTAGAAATGGTATTTAGAACATCAGCTGATCTCATTATCCATCACGAAAATTATTGGAATACCTTACAGTGTGTTTTCAGGATCATTTTGGGAAAATTCACTGAAATAATTTTAATAGATATCGTATCAGAAAGATATTTAACTTTCACTTTTAATTTTAATTCGAGGAGGGATAACATTTGCTGCCAGGTTATTCTTTATTTGAAATTTATTATTCACCTTTGAAAGGGAATTTAATTGTTCCCTATTATCTCTCGTGTTTTCAAGTGTTTGGACGATTTCCTAAAGCCTGAAAGGCATTAAAATCTAAGCCTCTTGTATTCTGAGAGTGGTAAAGAAATATAAAATTCCCGAATATTCCATACAAATAATCGCTAAGAGGCTAGGATTCCACAATTATACATACCTATTTAATCCAAAAGAGGGGGGAAATCCAAAAGAAAATATCCAAGCATGGCCTGTTTTGATGTGATTAGGATCGGGTTCTTTTCTCCAACCATCTTGAAACCAATGATGGATATTTTGTCCAGAAATTGGGAGAAGCACACTTTAGGGAAGATAGCTTCCGCATGTACAGCTCAGCTACCAAAAGTCGGGTATATGGCTAAAAGAGTTCCACATTTTCCTTTGAAAAAGGAAGTTCTTTCGCTTTACGAGCCTTTTACATACATTACGAGTGAGCAAATTATGCTAATTAAATGGGGTTGAACTGTAACTATCTAGTCAACCTAAATCGATGTTCGAGTTCACAATTTAAAAAATTCTTTAGGAATCTTTATGTAGCTTTACAATCGTATGGCAAATGTAAAAGAAAGAACTTTTTTTTTAACTCAAGAACCTGCTTTTTCCAAGCTACGCCAAATAGCGATACACCATCTACATTATAAACGTTACAGCACAGACAAATACATGAACGTCTCATAACATAACAGAACACATAAGATTCCATAACATCTTATAATGTGTTAAAAATCTATTTTTTTTATTGACATTTGAGTAAGAAAGGAAAAATACCTTATTCAAATTGTATTAACATTGAAAGAAATATTATCGTTCAAATACGTTTTTAGTTTCTTTTAGTATACGTTTATACGTTTTAGTTTTACGTTTTTTTTACCTTTATACGTTTTTAGTTTCTAGTTTCTTTTTAACACTGGTACGGCCTTTCAATGGGCTACAGGCTCAACGTGTTATTCATTATTCTTTTTTATAGCTTTTGAAGTGAATGAATACAGAATTTTAAAGTACAAAATCATTTTATGGTACAGAAATGATGTAATCTCTCTACAAATGTAATAAAATATGCAAAATATATCCTTGCATAGCAGAATACATCGCATAGTTATCTTGCGATGTTCATACTTTTATTAGCCCTTTTTATTCCGATGGCAACTTAGACTCGACATTCAAGAATGTGCATCATTTTGATGTTTTATTTATTTCAAATTCAATATTTTAAAACCGCCTACATAATGGTTAAGAGATTTAGATTAATTATTCAAAGAAATTTGACTTAAGAGCTATGTACATTAATTTTTCATAGCAATAAACAAATCTTCGTATTAGGTGAAAAAATTTGCATCTAATTATTTTTCGGAGTGCAAAGGGTTAACATTTTGGCATAAGAGAAAGAAAATTCCTTCAGCTTGCATTGAAATACAAGATCTCAACACAAATACGTTTGAAAAGTTTCATCTTAACACTTTGATAACAGTGCGAGTTTTACAGTTTTTTGCCCATGATGGATCTATGATGCCAAGATTATATATTCTATAACAGGTAATTTAGAGTATGTAATTATGTTTTAATTATTTCATGAACAATGAGGACTCAGGTGACTGAGTGCGTTAAAATGTTATGGTTATGAAATTAAAATTTGTATTTCTCCACGTGAAAGCTTGCTGAAAAAAGAAGGCGAGAAATTAGAACTGTACTACGATTTTGCAAAACGTGCTCAAATCAACTAGCAAATCAAAATATACTCTACGCAAGATTTAAAACAACTAGGAAGGACAACAAATGACTGCAGATGTATAGTTTAAGTATAAACAACTTTTATACGTTTTACATTGCATTAACTTTTATCCCTATTCGAGTAACGATAAGGCAGGTAGCTTTAAATCAAATGGTTTGGCTTGCAGATGATCAACGTACATTTATATTTTATTATCAACAGAGATGCAGAAATTAAATTTCTCCAATTTGAAATATATTTAACGAAGAGAAATGTCTTACTAATATATTATTTTGATTCTAGGCAGCTATAAGCTAATTTAAATACAATATTGCAGATATGGAGTCTCGGATACAAAGTCTATCATTAATGTTTATTTTATTGTGCGGTTAACAAAGCCGTTTTTATTTGGCTCAAAAGCAATGGTGTGTTCGAAATTCAAACGATATTAATTGAACTTCTGCTGAATTCCGAAGAATTTTTTAATGTCGAGTTTCGCATATTAATCAAGCTGCGTATATACGCAAAGGCATCCTAATGAGGAAGTAAAATGAATAAGTTTAGAATTATAACTAATATCTGCAATACTAAAAATATTTTTTATTAACTCCAAAGTGAACAGGAACATAGTAAAAATTGGAATTAAATAGTAAAAATATACCTTTGGCATAGAACGAATGAATAATATTGAAAGATATATAACCTGAATGATATTCAATTATGCACAGCTCTGATCCAAAATATATTCTAAGTAATGAAATTAAATATTTAAAAAATGTAGATTAGGCATTTGGAAAGATTTCGGAATTGTTAGAATTCCAATGGCAGTTATACGTAGAACTAACTTCTGTAAATTTTAGTTTTTATAAGATTTTTCCAATTTTATGAAAACTAGAAATGTAAACAAGTTTTCAACTTTTTGAACAGTTTCATTTTCCGTTCAAAGAAAGTTCAATATTTCTATTTCATATTTAAACGTTTAATTTGTGTAGACATACTTATATAATGAAATCACATAAAAGTCACTTTTGGCGATAATTTTCTTTGAATGAAGTCGTGCGTAAAAGAACAGAAAAGCCAGATTGATTTTATCATAGAATAATATTGTCATATTTCCCCAAATCCAGAAGAAAATTCAGCTATGTAGTATTATTACGCTTTGTAGCAAACAATATACCAGAAAGCTGATAAAAAGCAAAGTTTCGCATTTTAAATAGATTCATTCACTCTTCTACGATGACATTCTTAAATAGTGGTTTGCTCAAAAATATTAATTATGATATACTTTTGATTTTCAAACAAAATTTTGGTATTAAACCTTAACAGTAATAAAATACTTCCAAAAAATTTAATATGGGCAGATATTTCAGTAGAATATCTCTTCTAAGCTTTAAAAGAAAAAAAATATTTTACTATATCTATACTTATCCAAAAGAACAACGTAACTTACTCAATATTATTCAAAATACCAATGCTCGACAATTATTTACACAATAATACTTAAGACCCATAGCATTAAAATATTATTCATTCTCTCACAATAATAATTGTTATATGGCATCGAGTTGCTGAATTCTTACAAAATTTTGCAAATAAACATTGACATACTAAATAAGAAAATAAAAAAATGGGAACAGAATAATCGTTCAAGTTTTTATGTGTTCGCATGGTTCTAGAAATTTCTTATTAATGGTTTTCTTCTTCCAAAGATTCGTATGAAATGGCCACATTTAGAAAAGATTACAAAACTATTGATCCAAATTTGAACCCGAAAGAGGTGTACATAATAAATAAAAATGTTATTTAAAAATTATTGCGACAAATTTAAAATTGAATCTGCTGATTGTCGTTGGAAATCAAAATAAAGTGATTCAAAGACCGCCTTTCATTCAGGAAATATAGGGGATTACTTATATGCTATAAGCAAGGTTTTCACATAAAGAACATCAAAAAATGACGGTCCAGTTTCATAGACGTCAGTGAAGTGAAACCTTGATATTGTTTGGTTTCAAAGACAAACTATTTTGAGCTGAAATATTCCCACTTAACTTCTTTAGATGCTTCAAATTGCCGCTTATGTGGTCTTCGATCTACGCTCACCTCCGTTTTCGTCTCCGTTTTCCCCCGTTTCTTCAGTGCACATCCTGGTATGAGTCCGAAATTCAAAATAAGAGATTAATAAACTGAGTATTTTTTCTAAAAATGATGTAGTCCTCGGTGGCCTGATGAAAAGGTTTCAGGTTCAAAACCCAATTCCATAAAAGAAACGCTGCATAAGGTGCATGCTAAAGGCTTCAAAGCCAAACGTTCTCCCGCTAGTGTACCACAGAAGCCTAGAGAGAGGATGTCAGCTCAGGTGTTGTCTTGTAGTCTGACAGAGATTCAAATTAGCAAAATATGGGCCAAAACATTCCTAGTTTTGTTTTAAAATCGGTTTGGTAATATAACTAAAAACTAAGCTACACTAAAAATGATGTAAAACAAAGCAAAAATGCAAGATGTAAAAAAAGGAAGTTTAAAATTCTACATCCCTTTTTAACCTTTTGCAGTCCGAAAAATAATTCGATGCAAAATTATTCACCTAATACCAAGATTTGTTTATTGCTATTAAAAATAAATATATATGATTCTTTTAAGTCTAATTGCTTTGAAAAATTAATCTACTTTTCTTAACCATTTTGTAGGCGTTTTTAAAAATTCAAAAATTTAAAAATCAAAAATTTAATTTATTATTGTCAGTTAATAGTTCAGTTTAATATTGTAGATTAATCAAGATTCGTTAGACATTTTAATTTTTCTATTAACTGTTTCAATGTCTTACTAGTTGCTTGGAATTTGAGTTCATGATGTCCTGGAATCTTTTTTTAATCAAAATGGCAGAGTGGATTACATGTTGAAGAGTGGATTGCATGAGTAGCATATACATGTTAAAATGCTTGATCAGTTAAAAAAATAAATAAGCGAATTATATCTAATAATACTTATTTTACTTCAAAAACTTTGCTCATTTTTTTAAAGATTTGAATCGGATAAAATAATGCTAAGGAAAAGCCGTGCTGCTCTGACAGGCCGTTCGGGAGAAGTCAGAGAACGCATGAATAATCCAATGGTTTTTCGCTCATGCGATATAAAGGAACTGAACTGAAGAGATGATTTTTTTTATTTGCCTTGTTATCTGAAGGATCGGATACTGTCTTTTCTGTTGTGTTATTTACAAACCTCGTTTCTGTTTAACCCAGCAAAAGCCAAGAGAAGTGTTTCTTTAGCATACGCCGAAAAAATACCTTTTAACTTAGATTTGTGATGCATTTACAGCGGATTAATGTGTTTTTCAAAAAAATACTTTTTAAGTAAGCTAGAGCAATCTCGCCGATTTTTAACGGGAGACCCTGACTCTTAGAAAATGGTTTGAGCTTAATAGGTAACATTGGCGCTTTTTTGTGCGTTTTTCAAATTATTATTCGATTTATTTTGTATTTTTATTTTATATTTATTAAAAGAGTTATCTTTATTTCTGTACCTTGATTTTTAAAGATATTTTGATGTCAAAATTAATCTTTTCGCCACAGTACTGGTGATATGGTTCACTTTGACAAAATTGAGATATTTGTTATTTGTTTATAGAAGATGTTCTTGAATTCTTATGACTTTAAATTGGATAATAATCTAAACCTAGTACCCTCAACCTAAACCCCTTTTTCTGAAGTATGAGTGACTTCAATAGTAGTACTCTCACCAAAACTTTCTTTCAATCTAATAAACGAATAACACGCTCTGTTATAGTGCATGTTATAGCATTAGACCACAGTGGTTACAAAATACTAAATTTAAGAATGCATATAGAATCTTTTACAATTTTTTTTAATTCTGCGAGATCTTATAAATGATTGATCCATGTTGCATGGCCAATGATTTCCGATAATTGAATTTTCGCTTTAGACGAGTTTTTCTCAACTGATGGGGGGGGGGGAATTTACACTTTGTATCATAAAATTTCATACTAGAAATTAATATAACCAACCGATTCCAATTTTGGGTTATAACATAGTTTTTGAAAGCATATATCTACATTGAGCCTAATACTAACATAGGTTGACCAATTTTTGTCTGCATTATGTATGTTAAATCTGTATTATATATCTAGATCTCTTCGTTTAGTATTTGGTGCGTTCGCTTATATTCAAGTTTCGAATATAATGAATATAAGTGTTAGCTTATATTCATTATATTCGAAATGGATTTTGCCTAGAGTTTGGAAAAAATCAAAGCTTGTTGTGAAGACTATATAACAAATTTTATTTTTTGTGCATCAAAGATGGCTGAAAGCGTTTTTCAGTTATTATTTTATCACTCGTTTTAATGAAATTTTCAATTTTGGGGATATTCGGAACGTGGAAATACGTCAAAATAACCAGTTCGTTTTTAAACAATTATTACAATACTTTTTCTATACTTCATATGCAGAAAAAAACCCGTTATAGTATGTTGGTTTAATGTCTTAATAGCTAAATGAAAAAATAATCTGACAAGATAGTTCTTAAGGTTTTTATAATTTTTATTATTTTATTTAATAATCAATGTAAGTCAAAATTTAAAGTTTCTCGTTTATTTCATGTTTAGTTTTGTATTTCCAAAGAGGGATATGGATATTTGATGCTTTTGTTTTGCAGGTATCTGGGGTTTGCTAAATACCAGCTCAACCAATCCAAGTCATCCACGACCGAGTGAATACAAGCATGCTTTTCTTGGTACAATTTACTGGTGAGATATCATCATTAGATGACCTTGTTGAAAGATGAGAATGTGACGGAAATACTTTGGACATCATTCGAGTCTTCAAAGCTATTTAAAAGAGAAATGAATGATTCAACTAAGAAGAGCGAATTCCTATTTAAAAAAAACGTAAGTAAAATATTTCACTTTTTGTACATTTTATAGAATTTTTTTTCGGTTGAAATCATTTTGACTGTTATTGACTAATTGTCTTGGCAAGATATTAAATGTAAAATAATTCCTTTGCAAAAATATATAAAATTATATACTTTGCAAAAGCTGCAGTCATTATTATTTAAAATTGGAAGTGCAAGAAATTAGGTAGGATAGATATCCAGTCTTTCAAAAACTAATCTTGTACAATAACAACTTTAAAACAAGTTCTTTTTATCTTTAATTCTTCCACTCGTAAGTAAATCGATAAATTTAAACTGCGCACTTCAAATAATTAGCGATATGTCTTAAAACGTTAAGGTTATGATTTTTATCTTGGTATCAAATGAACCAAGTAACACCCTTAACATTTCCTCTTCGGTGACATTTACTCGGCGCATTTGACAAACTTATTTGTACAGAATAGTATAGCCACTGATAGATCATTACAAGTTTAGATTATTTTAGTTTAGATACATTAATGTCTCGTTTCTTGCAAAGCAACACTTGGCCTATTTAAGGATGGACTTCGTAATTTTGAATATCAGTCAGTTGACGAGGACGATACCTGATATTTTACCTTCCCTCCACAAAATTATATACTATATCAGCAGAAGGGCATTTGGTTACGACGAATTTAATGTGTTTCGGACCGTTTACATGACGGTTCTTCGTTGGTATCGGGATTAATTTTGAATTTTTCTTTCATATCTTTAAATCAATAACTAACATTGAATCATTAAAAAACTCAAAAGCTTGGCAAAAAATATCGGGCATTAGATTCTAATTTATAAACTTTTTATTCAATGAAACTACACGATTCAAAACACCCTTTAAAAAATGTGTAAATTGACGTTAGCTTCTTCTGTGAATGCCAAATTTGTGTGTGTGAATTCTTTATTTTTCCAGTTTTTAATGAAATATCTTACTTAATTTGAGATTTGTTTAATAAAGCTGTAGATATAGTACATAAACGATTAATGGTTTATTTACTTGTATGAAATTGCAGAAAATGAGTCGTTCTATTCTTTGTAAGCCTGTGATTGACTATGGCAAATTTGATTTAAAATATTTCTCCTATTTGAATGTCAATGACGATAAAGAATTCGAAATTTGTTTTCTGTAAATACTAGTAATGAGACATAATGTTCAACAAATCCAATTTGATACGTTTAGCAATTAATAAACAAGCTTAACTCAACAGTGAATTTTTTTGGCAACAGGTTTTTATTTTTATTAATAAGCTTCACACGATAATTTTACATGGCAAGAAGTATAATTTTCAAATTCCATTTTAAATGCTTTGATTCAGAATTGCAGAAAAAAGATTTAAAACAAGAGGTACTAAAATTAGATTTGTCTTATACGCATTAATAAAGATGCATTAATACTACCAAAAATGCAGTGAAAATATTTCTTCATTGTAAAAAATATATTATAATCGGGCTTTTATTTTTATCGCAGAATTGGTATGATTTTAAGTTATAATGTTGCAATTTGTCTTTCCAATTTTGTAAAAATTTCATTTGGAAAAATTTAAATTATATGGAGTTACAAGAAATATATGTTTTGAATAAAACTCTTGCATATTAAAGTATTGTATCACTCAAGTTTCTTGGGATGTGAAAAATAACCAATACTTATTATGTAAAATAATTAAATTTTCATATTCAGGTTTTCAAAAGAGGATACTTAAAACTACTCATAAAGATGTTTTTACTTTTTTTACTATAAAACATTTTAAATAGTTACAAAAACTTGCTATTTTTTTAAATGGCATTTTGTGCAAGATTATTGTATTTACCCATATAAGAGTTTTTTTTTACTTCATTAAATGCTTTATTCATTTTCTTCAAGCAGTATAAATTTTCTGCACTACTGAATCTTTTTTCTGCATTTCTTACGAAATTGTTTCTAGAACTATATTAGTCTTCTATTATCTAAAATGGGACTTCGTTTGAAATTGTAACTGGAATAGAATCTACTACTTGTGCCGATTTTTCTTTGTCGCGTTTATCCTAAAGAAGGGGACTCGGTACCTCAAAATTTAGGAAAATCGATGAAAATGTCGATTTTCTGATTTTTAGTGAATAATGATCCTTGAACCTTTGATTTGTTATTCTGAAAATTTTAAAACAATTCGACAAGTATTTAATGAGATATGGAACTATTCTGTCTAACGCGATATCAGCTGGCATGCCTACTTCCTGTGTTTACGTCAGACATATTTCATGTGCGAGTAGCCAAGCCAATCCTTTTTTCCATGAAATAAAAAGAGGCAAAGTTTGAAACAGTAATAGTAAATCCTAGCTTATTTATAGTTTTACCGCTTTCGTTGAGGTTTTTGATTAAATTTACCCTCGGTTATATTATAATCACTTTGCGAGCAAAACTGTCTTTTCAAGACTACTTAATTTATTTATTTCTTACCTGCTTTCTAATTGGTTTCGAAATTGCCTCGCATTAAAAGTAATTCCCTTGCTATGAAGAATACACCATATTACCTTGCTAGTTAAAAAGTTAATAATTTTATTAAAAATTGTGGGAAAAAAATTTTGGTACCGAGTCCCCTTAAAGAAAAGTCTAAAGCAATGTCCGAAGGCAAGCTCTGTTTCCAGTTACATTTAAAAGATATTTTATTTTTCACAATCTTTTTGGGGAGTCGAGATATTCTGCAAAAATTGTAAAGCTTGCAATTCTGAAATATTTTGGATGCTTTGTATCTTGAAAATTATCGACAGATATGATAAAAAAAATACGAATAGCGATAATTTAATCTTAATACTCATAGTAGC
>JAOUZG010021637.1:0-22900 GCA_026289955.1 Argiope argentata
AAAAAACAGCGTTACATGGGATGTACAGCATATTACTTTAGAATAATTAACTGTGAAGCAATCCAGCATTTGAATTTTTTTCTGTAATCATTAGTGAATGTAATGGTATCACGGTCTACATATTGGGTTTTTAGTTATATTAACGTCCAGTTCTAGAACAACACTTGGATATTTTAGGATGAACCTCGTAGTTTTAAACCGCGGTCAGATGACGAGGACGACACCTGAGCTGGTATCCCTGCTCTACACCATATCAGTGGGAGAACATTTGACCTTGACAGATTTAACATGCAACTGACTCCCTTACACGACAATTCTTCTGGGGAATCTGATATCGAACTTGAAACCCTACGACTCGCGAGTTGAGACCTTACCACGAGGTCATGACTGCTCTTCATCTATAAATTGGAGTAATTTCTAATTGGTTCTTCCAATTTTCGATATCTGTCCCGATAGCTCCATTTGTATTTTATTTGTTCTAGAAATAGATCGTTACCATGGTTTTAATTACACTATATATAGTATGATACTCTATACTATATATAGTGGGGCAAATTCTGATCGAGTAGATTTGAGAAAATAGATTTGTTCCGAAATGTATTTTCTCATCGAAGAAATTTTTAAAATTTTGGATGCAATTTTAATTAAACCAATATTTTTTGATTTTACAGTGATAATTCCGATAATATTACCGCAGAAAAATGAAATCCATCTTGAAATTAAAATATAAATAACCTTTTTGACGATAAAGTTTGTCTTTATTTTGCCACAACAAATGTCTAATTTAATCAGCCTATATATTTTTTACAATTAGAGCTATATGCACGAGTCTAGTAGATTTATATTTTTTATGGCTTGAGTCAAATCTATATAATTTATGAAACCAAGCTTCTTATACACTCTCCTGACCTTATATCTCAATTTTTATTGAAATTGTAATCCTGTAGTATTTTAAACAAAATAAAATTCCATTCTTCCGTGACCACATTTCAAAATTTTGGAAACGTTAAAAGTTGCAATTTTATTTGAATTTTGTTGCTCAGTTTGCTCCTTGCGAGATTTCAGGGGATCGAATGCAAATTGAAATTATACATTGCATTACATTCAATTTTTTTTTTAATATTTTGCAAGAAGTATTATTGCTTTAAAATATTTTTAATATATGTATAATTATTTAATTTTATTTTTTAGTTCCATTTTTTAATCGTTTCATTATAACAGCTTTTAATTAGCAAAATTTGCTAATTACTATATATTTTTTTCATTCAGCCTAGCAAAAAGTTATCAGTGCACGCTTGAGATCTGTAGAAAATTGGGTGGAGTGGAGTATCAACTATCGTCAAATAGAAGCGGAAAGATTTGTTTATATATGCAAACGATATTGTTTCAATAGATCACAAACCAATTATCAAAGAGCAAACGAATTTTTAAATTCATCTAAAAGGTAATATTTCAGCTGCCTTCAACTACACGGTCTAAACTTTTCTTTCGTATGCACAAATTGTTTTTCCATATGTGTGATTTTTCTCGATTGAAAAAGACGTCTCTGTGTTGAACACTTTTATCAATTATTTTTGCGTTAGTTGTTGCCTCGATATATCTGTCTCAGAATTTGTTCTTCAATTGATTTGAAAGTAAGTAACTTTTATAGATTGATAGCTAACTTTTATTTCAAATCTTCAGAACCGTTGACTAGAATTGCCTTCAAAATATTTTATTTTATGAAAAAACTGATGTGCTAATGTTTCACTTATACCTTTTTAGTTTTCTACATTTACGCATAACTTGAATCCTTATTTAATACTTTACAATTGAAATAATTAGAAGGGAGGATTTGAGCTTCTTGGAATACCCATTGTTAAAGATGGGAACCTTTAAAAGTGGCTTGCATATGAATTTTTTTTGTCAATTATAATCTTTTTAAAGTAATTAAATTTGCATTTTGTTTCACTGATTTTGCTAAGTATAGTAGCGGTTTTAGTTTCAATTTAAAATAAATCTAATAAAAATGAGCATGCTTTGAAATCAGTTTAAGAATTTCTGTAATTTAGGCTTGTATTTAAATGTGCCGAATAGATTTTTTTAGTTCAGTTACTTTTAATTGAATAGTAGCTATTACAGCCAATAGTTCATAAAGTAAAAACTGATGGTTACTTTAAATACAACTAAGCAAAAAATGATAAAAACACTACGCAAAATATTTAAATATGAATAGTATAATCGATGCATCTTTTTTGCTTTCATTTTTTTTTTCTTGAAAGACCGTGGTCTTGGTTATAAATATTTTTTTCTTCTATCCCCGCCCTCTTTATATTTAAAAGTATTTAGAACTTTTAGACAAGTGAAATTATGTACAGACGAAAAGTGTTCTATAAATTGCTTGAAAATAGAAGAGCAGATCAACCGGATTGTGAATTTATCCAAATTCGTGTTATCCTGCTAACAGCATTTTTTTTAAATATAAATGTTTATAAATATTAAGAAAATGCAGGAAGTTTTAAGTGCAACCGTGTAAATTTAAATCCGTTATTTTCCTTTCCTTAATAAGTAATATAATATATTTGGAAAAAAGGAGATGACTCTTAAAAATTAATGAGCTGATTATTTTTTTCTTTTCAGAAATTGTGCTTTTTAAAAATTATTTTTTATCTTGATTAAATATCATCAAAGCGATTTGTACTTGTCAAGAGAGCACTTAATAATGCCAACACTTAATTTAAACCTGCAATTGCCGATTAGTTGAAATCAGTTTGAAATTGATTGAATTCAGCAAAATTTCTCATTAATTTTCAAATGCCCACAAAATATCCTCGTTTGCTTCGGATCTTGTTAAGATGGATCATGTTGTTTGTTAACTAAGAAAACGGTTTTCTTCTTAAGTGAAATTCCAAAATATTGTAGAAATATTTCTCGTTTAAAGGTGCATTCGAAGATTCAAAGAAAAAAAATCTCCCTATTTCTGATTTTTTTTTTTTTTTTTGGCATTTTTACAAAACAGTTTCAACAGCTTCTTTTACTTCGTAATGGCTTCAAAATTTCTCACTAGTGCTTTATAGGAAAATTTCGGAGCATCGGAAAAACATACAAAGTGCCTATTTCATAAAGATTTTTTTTCTGAGTAATACCAAGTTCCATTTGTCAGATTTTGTGGAACTCGAAGAATTTATTAATTCTAAGTGTTGATTTGCTAAAAATTAAATTGACTCTAAAAATGACTTCCTGGAAAAGTTGGGTTTTGGAATATTTTCTGTTGGAAGTTTTTATTCCTCTCAGAAAGTCTTTCTTTTAAAAACTTATTGAAAATTACAAAGAGAATGTTGATTCCTTTCATTAACCGAAAAATTGTTAGAAGGTTTATTTTAAAGATATGCTCTTTGTATCATGAAAGCAGGTGTTTCAAAGCAAATTCCCGCCCTTTTTAGTACCGATAAGATTTGTTTATGAAATTGTCGTCTGCGCGGTATTTCCTCTAACGCCGTGTGATTTAAATAAAACAAAACTCTCAGCAGATGTTTGCTAAAATCGTTCTTGAAAACTCTTCAATTGCTTTCAATGCAATACTGCTTTTCAATCGTTTGTTCTACAAACGATATATAAAATTCTGTGACGAATTTTTAAACGAGAAATAACCTGTTAGGTCATTATGGGCGAAGTAAAAGAAAATTCTCATTTTGTTGAATTATGGGAACTTTATTTAACCTTTTTTATAAGTAATATCTGCTCTATCAAGGAAATATATTTGCATCGCCTTAATAAAGTTTATAATTTTTAAGCCGTCTTTTTTCAATAAATGCATTAAAATACTAAAATTCCAAGTTATGTTTACTTTTTTCTCCTTCTGAATATTCTACAATTGATTTGATAGACATATTGCGAATGGTCATAAAATAAAATCTTCTTAAAAGGGGTAAATCTGTGACGGCGGTTTGGAGCATCAATAATGAAATGATCAGCTAAAATAACATGGCAATGCCTAATATCAGTTTAATAAAGGAATTTAATATAGCTTGGGAAGACATCTAAAGTCGGGCTTTATCATTTTTGACACTAAAAAAGTGCTTTAAATTTTTTAAAAATAAATTAGTTGCTATTTAAAACTTTCAATTCACCTCCAAAATGGTTTTTTTCTCATTACATTTTCAAAAACTTATTTCTTTTAGTTACAAGGCTTAAATTTTTATTATTTCCAACTATTATTCATAACTTATTTTTTTAAAATAAGCTTTTTAGAATTTTTAAGAATCTTTTAAGACAGTTTAATATGAGAGAATCAACGAGATTATAAAATTCTTTAGTGAAGCAATTTTTCACTCTTTGAGGATAAAAATACGGAAGACAAATATTTTCTATCGGGATTCAAAGATTTTCTTTCCCTCGTTTGATGTTTGTAATATGTAGCCTTCAAAAACTGATTTCTAGAAAAAATTTTTTAAGTTTTTCAAATTTTGCTCGAATATCTTCTGGACCCTTGGATGAAGCAAGGTGTACTCAGCCATTAATCCGTGTTTGTATTTAACCAATAAACGAATATTTTTCATTTCATCAAAAAATGCTCTTTCATATGGTTTCTTAAAATACATTTGTATGCTAACCTAAGTCAGGTTTAAATGTTACTATTTGGTCACTTTTAATCGTAGGTTTTTATCTTATGTTTTAACGTGCTAAGTTTTTTTTTCAACTAAAAGGTGATTAATAAAATAAGTAAACTTTATAATAATTTTAGTATTCCCAACTCCAATGCCTGTTAAATTAGTAGCTTTTCTACTACTTGAACTGTTTTAGTTTCAACTCGAATTTGAGGAAATATGGCTATTTTCAACTCTATAGATTTGTAAATGCTTGCGCAAAGTCAGAATATTATGAAATAATATTTTAGATTAGGTTTCAACAGTTTGAAGAGCAACTTAAATAATTGAATTAAATCGTTACTCCTTTTTTTCTTTAAGATGCCGAAAGCAAGACCTTTCTCAAGAAGACGAAGAGGTAAGAAGGTTTTATATTATTGAATTCATTTGATATTGCAGTCTCATTTTGATACTTTTCATAACTCAACACGCATAATAGCTGACAATGTGAACCATATCAGGCTTAAAAATTTAAGTAATATAATATTGGTGTTAACGTTTTGTAAAAATATTTAGATGTCTTTTAATACATTTTAAATAATGATTTAATAACGTAAAAGTGAGAAATATTTTCATTTCATCTGAACAGATAGATCAGTATACCCTGTGTTTGCCATATCTTTCGAAATTTCAAATGCATCGTTTAAAAAAGGAATGACTTCATAATTTTTGGATAAATTCATGAAATTGAGATTGTATTTTTTAGCCTTTTTTTCTCTAAATGAAATTATTTTAGACTTGTAAATAATGCATATGTAAGTGTTTTAGTATATAAAAGCAATTAGGAATTTTTCCAAAATCATGAACAATTTGAATAATTCGCATCCTCTATCCGAATGCATGAATGAATTCGTATTTTTTTTTCATCCCAGAAATCTAATTTTCAAATAAACAGTTTGTAAAACTTGATGACATAGGCATTTTGAGTAGATCATTAATTTTTTTCTTAGACCATTTAAAATCTTAATTAAAATTTTAAAAAATGATTAATTTTTATTCAAGTCAAAGTTTTATATAAGCTAAATCTAATTCTCTATAATCTAAGTCCTATATATATATATATATATATATATATATATATATATATATATATATATATATATATGCATAAAAATACAAATCAATCTGTTTAAATCAAAATGGCATTTACAAACTTTAAGTGGTAAGGTGAAACTTTTTAAATACTCTCTATTTTTGCATTGTTGGAATGATTTAGAAAACAATTTTTTTGGACGAAATGTACATGTCGGGTTTATTTTTGCTATTATATGCCTAAGAACTAAGTTTTGCAATACTCAAAGCTAGATAATAAAAATTTATTATAAACAATTTAGGACCACGATTGCTTCAGCAACTCTAACTTAAGCGTGGTATAGTTATCACACATTGGATTGTAGTACTATTATTCATTTGGTAAAAGTTTTACTACATTCCTATGTACTGGCAGGCTGCGAAATGAACTTTTGCCGATGAGTAGAATTTTAATTATCTTAGGGGTATTGAAACAATCGGATAGGAACTAATGAAAAATTCACGCGATTGGAACGATGCATATTATTCTGAAAAAGCATTTAGCAATCGGATCATCTTTAAATATTTGAAACATCTCTGTCAATTAAAGTATTTAAACCCATTAAAATTTTTGCTTGAAAATTTATTCCAACAACTAAAATATCTTAGCCAACCATTTTCTCTCCAGATGAATCTTTACAGAGATGCAATACTTTTATTTTTGAAGTGTAACAAATAGTCAAGTAAACAAAATGCAAATTCACTTTTCAATTACAAAAAAAAAAAAAAAAAAGGAAATACAAATTCAAAATTAAAGCTACATGTCATTACGAAAATCATTAAACAGGTTGGATTGATGAGCGTGTTACCACTCAAATTAAAACTCGTATTAACACAATTCAAAATTTCAATTTCGTTTTGGACAGACTTCTTTATAATGTTTGAATATATTTTTTTAAAAGCAAATGATGATTGTTCGTTATTTTTTTTCAGTCTCTCCCAGACAAATTCTGGAAGAAAGGCCAGTCATGAGACAAGGTGACGACGCAACTCCTGATAGATTCAAAACAGGAGGGAGAATCAGGCCCGTAAGTTTCTTTTACTTTTCGTTACCTCACCTGAAAAATGTCTGAATGTTCTCTTCTTAAAAATCTCCGTTTCAATGAATAGGAATATTCATGGATTTATTTACTTATCTTAATTCTGGTTCAAATTCGTACTTCCGTTGCTATTTTTTTTTAATTTTAGCAGTTTGAATCCTACTTCTGTTTAACCTTTTATCTACTGAATTATGTTGCCATCAAATTTCTAACTTCATTTTTGCACCTGTCGTTAAGTTTTCTCTCAGGATAATCTCAGAGAACGTAAGAGAAATATTTTAATTAACAGAAAAATCTTAATTTAATTATGAAATATTTTTCATTTCTACTTTTAGCTTATATTAACTTCGTGCTATTTGGGTTACGTTCTCCGTGGTGTTTTAGAATATCATCGACAAAAATAGTCATATTACAAAAATATAATCCAAATTTAAATGGTTCTTATAAGTACCGTCAGCATACAAAGGGTTAACGAGTGATCAGTAAAATACTTATAGATAAGCGATTTTTTTATTTGTTGCAAATTTCAACTTTTTAAAAATACTCCCGTTGTCTCTAAATACATTTGGCAGTTATGAAATGCTGTAAAAAATTATTAAAGTTTACTATTGCGTAAGATTTATCACATGGAAATATGCCACTCATTTAATTTATTTTGAAGTATAAAAAATTGTGTTGAAAAGCTATATAAAATATTCAAGAATTTTTGAATAAAGAAATTGAAACACTTTGTTTCTATACGCATAGATCATTTCACCCTACGTTGGACCAAATCTAACTACCGCGTGTAAAACTGGAAAGGACAGCGAGAAAAGAACCACTCACTGGAAACAGATCACTTCATCAAGGTGGACAAAAGGCAAACATCAGTGAGTGGCTCAGGACTGCCAAATAAAAAAATTTAATTTTAAAATAAAAGCTTCTTTCTGTGATTCTTTGCTGTGATGCAAAAAAAATAAAATTAATTTCTTATGTCAAATACTTCGAACTTTCCGCTGATTAAAAACTGTATTGTTGAGTATTTTCAAAAATTCCTTGGTTTTTCCAAAGTTGCGTATTGAAACCCGGTAAATAACATGTGAAAAGTATGTATTTTGTGTTTTTCGTATATTAAAATTACCAAAATTATATGTGTGAGCGCTGAATTTAAATATGGTCCATTTCGTATAGCCAAGAAATTCATTTGATTCATTCAAACTTCATAGTTTTTCTTTCATGTTTTGAAGTACTTTTGAATATTTTTTATGATTTTCGAGCTCCCCTGTGAGAATCAAATTGTATTTGAAGCGCTAATTTGATTGATCTTTTTTCTGCCATGCAGAAAGAATGAGTTCTCTTCTTGCCATCTTTCAGCGTTGCATGGAGGATCCTTTTGTATCTGCTTGAGGGAAACATTCCAGTTAAGCTCAGGTGGTTGGAATATCCTTAATTTGGGGAATTAACATATGCATTGTAGACAAGAACTAAAAATTATCGACAGTAAGAAAATTTGTTGGTTAATCGGATGGATTACAGAAATCTATTTGATTATATCTTGTCCCAGTTAAAAAAAAGTAATATATGATATTGTTTAATCAATTAACTGGATATGATGAAATATTTTGTCATACTGGAAGCGTTATCACAAAGGGCATGACGAAAGTTTTCGCCATAGAAATTTGCCGTAATATTTTGAACGTAAAAAAATTCCCCTTGCGTAAAGAGCTTAATAAAATTTCCTTCCGTTGCTAACTAGTTAAGAATATCTCTATTTTACTTTTCTAAATGAAATTGTTGGTTATGCTATAAAATATAGGAGTAATATCTTAAATTTTTAGTTCCGAGTTTTTTCAGATCTTTTTTCTTAATTTTTAATTCAATTCTGATGCTGATAGATAGCAGATTAATTCACAATACGAGATAATACAGTAATTTTTTTATTTTAATAATTCACAATTATTTTACTTAATAACACGATAAGAAATAATTATTCAAAAACGCATAAATAGCTTCTATTTCGGAGAATACGATAATAATCGAAATTATCCCCATTCTTCATGAGGATTTTAATATGAATGTACTCCCACGACAATTTTACATACTTTACCAAATTTCTTTGTTTGTTCTTATAAATAAATATAAATTGACCTTTAAAGTAACACAAAGTGGAGTATTCATGTTAACGTCACTTACTTTATTTTCTGTCCAATAATAAAATTTCAAAATTTCAGCTAAGGAAAAATTGTTGGATGCAACTTTCTGCGTAATACTATTAAGCGTATCGATGGCAATCTATCTTTTTTTTTCAATTAAAAAAAATCAGACTTAAAAAAATATAACGACCAGTTTCTTCAAAATATGTCCCCTGAAACTGTGCTTATTTTTTGGTCAAAAAAGAATTTCACGAAGAAAAAAAGTGATTGTTTAAATCCAATCCAGTTATCCGATCAGTTTTTCATATCTGCATGGAAGCGCGCTTTAGGCCGAGAGCTCGGCATGAAGCGGAACAAAATTGTATTCAGAAATAGAGACAGCCAGAGAATACGATAATGTAGGGCAGCATAACTCAACGAATCTATTCTAAAGTTTCTTTCAATGATCTGGCAACATGTAGTTTAGCATCGGACTGAATGCAACCTTGTCTTTCATCATGTTCTGAACATTTCTCCCGCAGTGCTTCAAACTGATCGACTGTTGCTTGCATCGTTTACAAATGATGGCTTCATCAAGTAATTCCAATTTCTACCTCACTGTCATCTTTACTTATAATAAAGCTCAATGTGTGTGTATGTGTGTGTCTGTTTGGCGATGTACAGGCCAGACCGTTCGACCTACAGCTACCAAATTTGGTACATGTATACCTTGGGTGCCGGGAATGTGCACCTCGAAATTTATCTCCGCATTTTAACGAACCATATGAAATAAAAACGCATCTTTTTTCAACGAGGCATACGTAATATTAAAGCTATAGTGGTGAAAGCAGGTCAGCTATTTAAAAACGCATCTTTTTTCAAACAAGCATACGTAATAATTAATAAAGCAAAATGCGTAAAAACAGATAAAAATATTTTTACCCGCATATTTCAGAGACACCAAAACTTTCTAACCAAAACGATACCATATGAGACATCACATGAGAAAAAAATAATCAACTACCATTTCAAATTAAACATATAAAAATGTCATTTTCAGCACGTGTCTGTATAAAATGAAACAAATATGAAACATAATATAATTGGAAAATAAATTCAATGAAACGTTTTTTATGATATTTTATAATACATATATTGCTAATTCAATTAAACAGTTTTATATAAAGCAAATATGGCTTAACATCTATAAGGTATCTTCTGTAAATGGAGCCCGATATATAATTTCCCAATAATAATGGAAAAGACATACATCTCTTTAATAAATGGTCTAAGTGAAATATATAATTAGTAGATTGAGGGGGAGGGAATGCTGATGAATTACGACTTTTTAATTTTTACATATAAAATCTACTCTGTAAATCATGTTTAATAATATATTCTAGAGAAAATAAGTCCTTAAAATAAAAAAGTGGCACTCCAATCAACTAAATCAATCATCAAAGCTGATCAATCTATGAAAATTTCAATATAACTATTCGATAAAAACTGGCGATTTTAGATCACTTTATCAAGATATCAAAGAAGCCAATCAGAGTTACTCTAGAATAACTGGTCTAGATTATGAAAATGATGATTGTTCTAATTTTGCAATATTCAGAACTGAATAAATCAGCCAGGTTTGATCGCAGAAGATAGAAGTGTTTGTTCATTTATTTAGAAGTTGAAATATTAAGAATATTTTACAGAATATGAATCTATAAGACCAAAAGAATTTAAACCATAATTTTTTATATTTTTTTATAAACCTAAAAGAATGTTATAATTGAGAGCAATTATATACATCTAAAAATAAAATTAAAAACTGAATGTTTAATTGAATCTGTTTAATGTTTGCTGAATCATTTCTTGCAACATTTTAAATTATAAAAAAATTATTATATTTCAATTTCTGTAGTGAACATAAAACTTCAATGTCGGACTACTCTGCTTTCAGATCTTAGTTTTATTTAAAGACATGCTTGGATTGAGTAAAGAAATCTTTATATTAATTGAAGTTTCATCATTCCACTTTAATTTAAAATTGAAATTTACGTGCACTGATGGAAATTGAGAGAGAGATGCGGAGTTCAGAGATCAGGACTGCTTAAGGGCTACATAATAATATAAGTGAATTATATGACTATCGAAATTTGAAGCTTAAAAATATTTTGCTAAAAAACTTATTATGAGATAAAGTTATACAAAAAAATTGACTGAACCCTTTTGTCGGCATTATTACTGGCGAACCAACTGGTAGCCATAGGCGGCTAGTTATTAATAAGCAAAGCTCATAAATATAAATTCTCTCACACTATTTATTAGACATAAAACTCGTTGTGATTTCCAAGCCAAATATGCATCAATTAAACGTTAATTAGAAGTTGCACGCTCATTTTTAAAGGTTGTCGAATGTTCTAGATTTTCACAATATATTTGTAGATCAGCATATCTTCTAATGCCATCTATTAAAAATTGATTGCCATATTTCCATAAAGCACACTTTAAGCACATAAGAGAGAATTTTTTTTTCAAATTTGACTTATGTGGATGAATTATGTATTAGCTGTAAAATATGAATTACTAATGCAGCATAAAAATAGTAATGTTGAAATGTCAATGCAAGTTTTTTTTCTACTTTGGTAAAAGGAATAAAGTGTATATCTTATTATAACAGCTTTAATAATGAAATAAATTTTGTCTAAAGATGTAGTAAAATACTTTGCTCCTATGACATTTCCTTGAAATTTCAATTCACAAATTTATAACCTGGGGATTAAAAATAGCTTAAATGGAAATAAATATTTGCACATAGTTTTCTGTTCCTTAAAAAATTAATTCGAAATTAATGTTTTATATTCGAAAAATCATGACATATTCAGTTTCTACATCGCTTTCAGGTCAGAACTTACCGGGACCATCAAGGTCATCTGATGGTATACTTGTTGATGAGGTGGTGAGGCCAGTGAGCAGAAGAGTAAGTAGGAGCTTGATATTTTTTACCTTCCCGTGTTTATTAATTACATAGGCAAAGCATTTATTTAAATAGCTTTTTGACGCACTCCTCTGTTCTCCAAATTCATGCTTGTATTTGAAACAGTCGCCTTTTCTGATCTGGTGGCTCAAACGAGAGTCAGTCGTTCGAGTTTAGGCATGACTGCATGTCCATGATTCCCTGGAGCTATCAAATGTTGGATCTGTTGTTTTTTGCTGTTTATTATAGGCATGAACTTTTCCAATGAGGGAAAGTGCCCAAAATTTCATACTGTAGTAATTTCACGTTTTTATTCTTGGAAACTACACAGATACTATACTTATTTCTCGTGGGTTTTATTAATGACTAAGAAAATTATTTATTAAAATATTTAAAACGATGAATATTCAAATCAACCATGTAGTGTATTGTTGAAAATTATCAAAAAAAGTTTGAACATTTCTCAATTATTTAGAAGGTATAACAAAAATATTTTTTTATTTTGAAATATAATATTCCTTTTTGAGGAACAAAATTTTTGAAATTAAAGCTGTAAAAACGAAACAATATGCTTATTTCTTAATTAAAATTCTGTTTTTTAAAAAATTGTACCGATGAATATTAACTAAGTAATAAATTGAGCAACTCCGTTAATGGGTGTGTTAATGGCCAGAATTAATGGGTGTATGGTTTGCAGAGCCCCAATGAACTCATTTATTAGTAAAGAAAATCGAAAGTTGGAAGGAAATAAGAATTTCAACTTCATTTTGTATTAATGGAGTAATGGGAGAACCAAATTTGATGAAACCACTCTATAGTCGTGCTAAAAGATAGTTAGCAAGCAATGTATTCCTTAATTATATTGTCTGTCCCAGTAAAGGAGCTAACTTGCACCCTCAGCATAAAATTAAAAAAATTTAGATCAATGACCATGAAAACTACGAATGCCCAAAATTTAATTTTCAGCCTCTCCTTCGTAAACATTTTGTTTCCGAATTTAGAGAAGAAACTCGGATGTGTATTTTATTTCGTCTGATCGATTAAAACGAAAGTTGACAAGGAACTATAACTTATTATAAACCAAACTACGTTTATCGAAATAGTTTCTTTTAAATGATCGTTTTTTTACGTATGCGAGTGACTGTTAGTCAATTCTTCAACATATTTGGTTAAACCTATTCATTTATACTCTAAAAACTTAACAAGTTAGATAGATAAATTTTCTTAAGCGTATTCATTATGTTCTATATTATTTTTGATAGATCAACTTCCGTATTAATAGATTTTATTTAAAACTTGGTTCAAATTTACCAATTTCATTGCGTTTTTGAGTTACTATGTTCCAAGTTTTCAAAAATATATTTTTCAAATTCGAGAGCCTCTTGCATCATAAAAATGGATCAAAACTTGGAGGTCGAGTCTCTGCACTGCAGCAATACTTCGTGTGCGGGAAGATGGAAAATAATATATACTTATAATAAAGCTCAATGTGTGTGTGTGTTGACTCTCTACAGGCCAGACCATTCGATCTATAGCTACCAAATTTGGTACATGTATACTTTGGGGCCCGGGAATGTGCGCCTCAGACCAATTTTTTCGAATTTTTAATTAGAATTTTAATCAATTTAAAAGCAAGCGGATATTTGACGTTTATTCGAAATAACTTCTGAAAATATTACAGCACAAAACCAATTTTTACATCATAGTGAAGATCAAAACAATTTTTTAGTTTTACCAACATTTTTAGCTAAATATCAAACTTCCATTTTTAATGAACTTAAAAATTAAATTTAAAATATTTATTTAAAACAATTAATTTCTCAAAAGTAAAAATTTAATTTAACCTGCACGTGAACATTAAAAAAATATTATGTAAATGCATTGAATGTGTAACAATATAATTTTTTTAAATCAATTCCTTCTTAGGTGTTATTAGGAAAAATTTAGGAAGTCAGGATTTTTTTTATTTTAGTTACTTTTTATGAAATAACAATTGTTTTTGTGCGCTGCTTTCCAATGGAGGGAGGGGTGCAGTAGCTTCTGAGGATATGGACCCCTAAGGAAACATCCACAGAACAGAATGCAGAAGCCTGAAAACTGTGGTTTTCGGTGAATTCCTATTGCGAGCAACACTTCTTGAAATATATCATGGATTTGCAGTAATCGTGTTAAGCGCTCCCGCAACAATTCCAATTTGAACAGATGGTCTCCAGGATCGAGGTCTATCGCAAGTGCACACAGTTTCTTCAAAAGTGCTCACCTATCTATTCACTTAGTTGTTTCTTGGCATAATCGAACATTTCACTGAAGAAACCCGCTTCCCTCAGTGTTTTAAAGGTTTCTCCACAAACAACGCTCTCCACGTGGTGTTCTGCGATTAGTGCTTCTGTTGTTTAATCTTGTGAATTATGCAAAATGCAACAAAGCTCCTCCTCTCTGTGTCGTCATCGATCCTTTATAATGCAAATGCTTTAAGTCGGCAATTTTCGTCACACGCATATCTTTCCAACGCCATTTGTGGTTTTTCGGTGTACCGATCAATTCGAGCTAGGAAAAAGGTGGATGTTACCGTTTGAAAATTTCTAAATTGTAACGCAACCGTGAACTCTGCGTTGTTTAAAATCATCATAATTTCCAGTGCATACCTTCAAACAACCAGGGCTGAAATTTTTGTTCGATTGGTTGAGCGGATAGGCTGCAAGTTTTTAATTTACAAGGTAAGTTTTTTTTTACACCACTCTGTTTTTCAAACTAAAATAGTTAAGTAATTCAAAGGTTTAAAAATCTAAAAAAAGTATTTAAGCATTTCATAATGCAATTTTTAGCAAACTTCAGTGATATGCAACAATTTTTATTAATGATAAAAAAAATACCTAAATAATATTTTCATTACTTGTTAATATTTGGCAATTTTAAAGGGATTGAATATCGTTTATTTATGCAACAAATTCAAAGGTAAAAAAAATTAGAATAAGAGTTTTTATTTAACGAACTACTGGTAAAAAGCAAATAGCCATTTTTTATTTTCATCTGGTACAATTTTCTCATGAAAAATATTTCAATACATTGAATATAATTTGATCACTTTTAATTAAACGTTTAAAAATTAAGGTAATACAAATCTGTTTTTAATTTAATTTCAAAAAGATGGAAAATCAAGCTTAGTATCAAACAAGGAATACCGTTAAGATGAAACAAACTAATGCATCCATCAAAGAAGTTACGAATGAAATGCTAAAAACTAACAGTAAAAAAAAAAAAAAAGATCTGAAAGCGAAGATAAATTCTTCACAGATTTCACTGAAGAGAAACAGAATTTAAAACAAACTGTTATCAAAAAGGGCTTTTCAGTACGCTTGCACTCATCAATTGTTGAAGCACTGAGTCCAAGACGTGGTAGGAAAGCGGGGGGAAATGAATCCAATTATCATAATCATTTCAGAGGCTCTGAGAAATTCGCACCCAGAAACCTTAATGGCAGTGACAGATGAAAAAAAAATAATAATAAATTAATAAAACGAATCGATTCGTTTCCACCTGCCCCACCGATCCCTCATCTTTCGCTCTCTCGCAGAAAGCTTTGTGCTCTTGCTCAGTTACACTCAAGGCAGGGATTAAATACAGCTAAATTTCTATGAATTGATTGAATTCGCATGTGCGTGGGTTTTTTACAATACATCTTTGGCGAAACTTGTTTGCGGTGAACAAAAATTATAATTTCTGTATTTAGTCTTTGATTTCACGGAATTTAAAATTATGTGATATCGCAGAATAAAGCACTACGAATAGAAAAATGAGCTGCAAATAACTAATTGTCTTTTGCATTTTTTACCATACGGTCATTTCAAGCTAAACTCGGGCATTAATGGGAAAAAAAATTTAGTCTTCGAAAATATTTTAACAAAAATGAATTAGAAAAAAAAAAACGGAAAACATTTTTCTATTGTTAATTTTTGTACAGCTAAAAACAAAACCAAATAGCACTAATTCCTAAATTATAATTAAAAATTTAGGCATAAAAGTAAAGTTTGGGAAAATAGAGCTCGCAAGCTGAACTCGGTCATCTCATAATCAAGCAACGAATATTTGCTATGCTGGGTAAAAATTGTCAACTTTATGGTTAACTTTATAATTGGACGAAGGAAGTTCTCAATTGTAACATTTTCATTTATTGCGGAAGTAAATTTTAATAATTTTAAAAATATCACGGCAAAAGGTCCAAACGAGCATTGAGTAAAGTGATTAGTTCTTAAGCATGCTGAAGATGGAAAGTGTGAGCACGAAATATCAAAGATTGTTCAAAGATGTCGTTTAAAATAATACATTTATCATTAGAGATCATACTTAGAATATCTTATTGGAATACTTAGAAGTACAATATATTTCTCATTTGCTCGAACATGATAAACTATCGGATCAGAATCCACAACACTCGATGACGTATTTATTGTTCACTTAATAAAGATTTTTTAAATTCCATATTTATTTTTTTTAAAAAAAATCCACTAGTTATATTTATTAACTTTAAACCAGTTCTACCCTTAGTACTGTTGAAACTACTTAATAAAGTCCCGTCAAAATTGCATGAAAATTCTAAAATTTAGAAAATTAAAACTTGAACGCCTATCTATTTCCATTTTGTCTCACATGGTGCTATAATTTCACTTCCTTATTCTTTATTAATTGTTTATGCCCTCAAACAGCTGTGACGCATTTAAATTTTATCATGTTGGAAAGTTCAGTATTATTGAAACATATAAATAAAAAATAAAGAATTTAAAATAGAGCTTATCAGCATGTTGAGCTTATTTCTTAATAAATTTAATATTTTAATTGACTGTTTTGATTAACAGAATCCGTAAAAAAATGAATGAAATAAAATCGGAATGTAACTTTCGTAACAAATTTCCAAAAAGTATTTAAATGTTTTCAGTATCTATATTCCTTACTAAGCAAGAATATTCTCCGACTCAAATAATTTCATTCACAATATGGTTGGCAAAACCAGCAAACAATTTTCTTTTTTCGCATCACTTTCATTTAGAATTATTATAATCAGATACTCAAAAAATAAACATGGTAGCAGATGGTAAATTCTTTGATAAATTGGGTTCATGTCTGATGTAGATTTATATATTAAGAGGACTCTGTTTTGTCCAATTTCATTTTCATAACTATTTGCATTTTTGTTTTATAATATTCAGATGGACAGACGACCCGCTGACTAATTTCATTCAAAATTTGATTCACGTTAATTCGGAAATTTAATAAGAACGTTATGAATCAAATGCTCTAATTATAGTTCATTGTATTTTTAAGTTACCGCACTCTACATGTGCTTGGGCAACATACAAACAACAATATTTCAAAAATGTATTTTTCAGAGTCAAAGAATTAAAATGATGCTGAGATCGAATTTTTGATGATTAAAATTGAAAGAGAAATTATTTTAATCATGTTTTCGATTTCACCGATTTTTATTATGTTTTAAATAATCTTTTATGTATAAAAGGCAATAAAAATAAAATAAAGTAAAAATAATATTTTTTTTAGCCTGTGTCATTTTTCTCATTTTCATAAACAAGCTGGTGATCAGTAAACTTGTATTTCAATGCCCACAAACTAACATTCAATCTTCTTTCGAACCCTGCTTGATGTTTCTAATCCCAGTGCGGTCTTTGCATGTCAGCTCTGTCACCCCTAAAAGTATCTAGTCGGCTGTGTTGTCGGAACAATGGCAGAAAGGTACGACATTATAACGAAACAAAGTTTTAGAGCTATTTTTAAAGGTGTGATTTTTTTTCAAAATCAACTTTCTTTGAAAATAAGCTTGTTTTAATAAATTCAGCAACATTTGCTGACATGCCGTTTTGTTGGTAAACTAATTTATATTCGCTATTATCTTCTAGAAATCCCGGATTCGAGTAGTTTAATTTCGTTAATTTTTTTCCAATTTGAAAGTGCATGTGATTTGTCTTTGAAAATTTCAATTTTGAATCATGGCCAGCTTATGAAAATGGCATCTAAATATGCGCACACTGTCATTTTCCACGATTCAATTTGATAAGACAGATTAAAATGCACCAATTTAGAAAAAAAAAATCCGGTTTGTCCCATGTTTTTCCATCTTACATCTACCTTGCCATCGTGGCTCTCGTTGTTGTCGAAATGTTGATAGTTATTTATTTGCTTATTCTGCAGAGGATTGATTCCAACCAATTGGATAAGATGGTGAATATGCAAATTTTTAAAGAACTTATGAAAGGACTAATCGAAGAGTTGCTCGGTTTTCTCGCTGTTATTCTGTTACGAATGTGTTAAAAAAAGTGTCTTAGTAATGATATTAAAATAATGAATAATATAAAAATGATTTCTTTGAAATAAGTGAGTTTAATTAACGGAGATTTGATTCCTTTTGGAGATCTGTTGTTTGATGCGGATTTAAAAGTGAAGCCATACCACTTTGAATGCTCTTTAAAAAGGATACAGACTTTTTGATGTGAAACATCCAAGCAATGATATCGATAAAATAATTGATTATTTGAAAAGGAACTACGAAAAATTGTTTTCCTTTGTTTAATAAAAGTCTGAACTACTAAAATAAGGCAAGTTTTTTGAAAAAAAATTTCTAATATAATTTAAAAATAAAACTTTTTTATGAGTTTTACTTAGTTTAATGAAAATTGTCTTTTATTGCATTTGACTGATATTAGACAGTAATAATTTAAATCGGCAAATGGTTTTGTAGCTTAAAAATGTTATTTGAGTTACTTCAAAATAATTTAAGATATCGCACTACTCGTTAAAAACTGAGTCAGCGACATCGTTTGAGGGCGATTTGAATTACGTTCTTTTAAATGATATTTAACATAGTCTTTTTGTATTTGAAAATATATGAATGTGTTAAATTTACGTTTGTTTATTGAAATATTAAATGAATTATATATATACATATGTGTATATATGTGTATATGTGTGTGTATATGTGTGTATATATATGTGTGTATATATATGTGTGTATATATATGTGTGTATATATATGTGTGTATGTGTGTATATATATGTGTGTATATATATGTGTGTATATATATGTGTGTGTATGTATATATATATATATGTGTGTATGTGTGTATGTATATATATATATATGTGTGTATGTGTGTATATATATGTGTGTATGTGTATGTGTATATGTGTGTATGTGTATGTGTATATGTGTGTATGTGTATGTGTATATGTGTGTATATATGTATGTGTATATGTGTGTATATATGTATATGTATATGTTTATTATTTTTGATACTTGTATAAAATATGTTTATTATTTTTGTTGGCAATTATTTTAGAAATTAATTTACATTTAAAATAAAACTTACGCTTGTATGAAATGCATAAACTTGCATTACTGCGCCGAGTTGAACGGTGTTTTTGAGCTGTTCATGCCATTCATATTAGATTGCCACCATCTATAATTTCATCAAAATTTTTCATTCTCCACGTTGTTGCTTCAGGTTCTATGAAAAAATTAGACAAATGCAGTTTATAATCGAACCGTTTAAATCCTTTAGTTCTTCTGTATTGGGAAATAAAGAATTGCAAATATCCGAAACGTAACCCTTTTTTTCGGGTGTTCCTCTTACTCTCCATTTAAAGCGGTGCATAATTTTGAAGTTTTATACATTTTTCAATTTTGATTGTTAAAAATAGCGACATGGTTAAAAATGTAAATTTTTCGGGGAAATTCAAATGGAAACAATTATATAATGTTAACCACCTGTTAATTTTGTATTTGATACAAACGAGTCGCTACCGAAATCAGGAAGAGGATAGGTTGAATTTTCAATTTCGTTTCATTCCATCTCGAGAGTCACGCATTATCTACAAGAAGCGCAGACAGAAAAACAAATAAAGGTTAGAAAGACACGGAGCGTAAAAAGGGCAAAAAGGAACGGAATCATGTAGCTTAGAGTTACATACCACGATATTCTCATTAATATGGCATGTGCCGAATTTTGAGAGGAATTCACACACGTGTTGAACTTGACAAAAACACATACACATGAATCCTTTAGAAGAAACTGTTTACATCACCGATCTCTAATTCATCACTCGGCACGTGGAGTGATGGAGCAGTATCTTTACAAAACTTCATTTGATTTATTATATAGAAAAAGTGGAATGGGATCAGGAAATAAAAGAATATTTTAGAATAAAGTTGCTAAGGATTAAATAAAGACAAATCTTTGGAAATTACTTACAATTGAAATTAAAGTTTTTAAAATATCATTAGATATATAATATTAACCAGCTTAAAACAATAAACCAATATTTGTGTAAGGTGAAAAAATTTTGCATCGAATTACTTTTTCGAGGGCAAAAAGGTTAATATTGAAATTTTATTCGACGTCCATATCTTGGGTCTTTCCCAGTCCCTGGAAGAAAACGACATCAAAATTATCACCTCCCCCCCCCAAAAAAAAATAAAAAGACTGGAACTTGTTAGATGTGGAATTTTGAGGGATTTTAATTAGAATCGCATATAAATTAGATAAAATTAAATGGCCTTTATATAAATTTGCCTGTTTCTGTCAATTTTTTTAGAAATTTTTCATTTTGAATTCTCTTTGCCTATCAGTCCACAATCATGTGATAATAGCAATTCGAACATAATGTTCTAGATGCATAAAACTTGATATAAGGTTTTATTATTAATAATATTTTAAATTTTGATTGAATTATAAAATTTTCACTATCCAGCTATTCATTTTTGTATGTGTTTATTCGTGATAATCGTGGAATTCAATAATCGGTAGAAGTGAAGTTTAGTGTACCCCTTGCAGTTATGCCAAATTGCTAATAAAGATGACGAACAAAGTAAAAAAAACACTTCTGAGGAATAGTTACGGTTACCACTTTCCGAAATATAACTGACTTCATCAACTCGTAAAAATTACATATCCCACTCACCCTTTATCCATTCGACGGGCTCGAAATACTGTCTTCCGTCCCATTTACTCGACATCCATTCTCGCACAAATACCGACAAAACAGATTAACAAGTAAACCAACCGTTAGAGCAAAAACAGAATTACCGGAACTGTGAAGAATTCTATTGCATCTGACTTTTCAACTGAAAATGCTGACGATTTCGTAAAATACGAATTTAGACTATTTTTAAAGCGTATATACGTATAGCGTATATTTTTAATATTTTTAAAAATATTTTTTAGCGTATAAAAATTACAAAAGATTTTCTGATTGTATTCTCATTAAAAATAAAAGTGTACTGTCTTAATATTTGTAAAAAAACTTTTAATTATAATAAAGAACAAAATTAAAAATTTTAATTGATATTTTATTATTTTTTATTTAATTTTTCATAAAATATTCGTAGTTCGTGTTCAAGTCAACCGTTGTTAAAGGCAGTAAACAAAACAGTATTAGGGTTGGTAGAAGAGCTTTCCGTTGTGTTGCCACATTGGTAAAAAATTCGGGGGACGCACTAATCTTTACTATAACCCAATAATCTAAATAGATTGATTTCAATGTATGACGACATCAAATTTTTAAATGAACTCAATCCATAGATTTATGATCGATTTTTGTAAATGTATATGGTGAGAAAGGAAAATGTCTTGCTGGAGAAATGAATTTTGTTGCCTTGATATTGAGGATTTAAATCTTGGTCCAAATCGATTCAAGGATAGAGGCTCAAACTGTTTACATTATTTTTTATTAAATTATGAAATATTATTTAAAACGCTTCATGCCCTTTATTTTAATTATAAAGGATAAACGCAAAAAAATGATATGAATTATTAAATTTTAACTATACTCTTTCAGTGTTTAAATTGTAAGATTATATACATATATAATTATATTATATATATGTATATGTAATATTTTTAAACTCTTAATTTGAGTCCTAATTGATTTCCAAAGCCCTATCTTAATTAAGCCCTTAGTATTATCATTCTAAAATATTCTCTTATTTCATGATCCATTTCACTCGCTCAAGTTAGTTAATTCAAGAGAAGCTGTGTAAAATTGCTGAAACAGCTAAGCGCCTGTTACTTTCTCACTCTCCGTGGGAGAGATGAAAATTGCTGACCGAAACAAAATACGTTTAAAAAGATCCCTGTGTTTCTCTTACCTTTTATGCGTGAGAATTGGAAATCCCCACTGAAATCAAAGTTTATAAGCTCTATAAAAAATATTTATCATCTATCAAAGTCTTGGTATTTAAGACCAGGGATAATGATTTCCCGTCCCCTTTTTTGTACACTTAGTTTTCATGAATTCCGTGTTGTGTCGTTCTGTGTTGTGCTTGTCGCTTTCGCTTGTAAATGATGCCTGCTCCCGTGATGGAATAAAAAGAACTAAAAATTCAACCTGTATTCTCCATGATTTCGGCCACGACTCTGCTATTTATTCTCAGCAAATTATTTAAATGTGTTTTTCCTTATATATATAAAAGCATTTTTTGACTTTTTTTTCTAAAAACCTTGAAAAATTGATTTTTTTTTTTTTAGAAATTTATATTTTAAAATGAATATAAAAAATTTCTTCATAACCAGAATTCAATTTTATATCTCTTTGATATATAATTGTTTGATATTTCACTATTCATCGTGTGTATAATTGTGATAATTATATCGTGTATAATTCATTAGTTTTATTTGAGTATTCATATATTAGGTATGTCTATGTGTTATTCGTTTTCTATGTAATTATTAAGACATTCCCATATATCACTAGGGAACGGGACAAAAAATATTTCGTGACAATGGAACGAAACTGAAGAAAAATGTTCGGCATTTGTGCGCTAGAATCGTTCAAATGATTTGGTTTCTGTTCTAATCGATTGCACCTTCACCTCTCAACGAACTATTGCCCCCGATGCTTCTACGTCTCCCAAACTTCTTGGAGAAAAAAAATATTTTTAACTTAAAAAGATGATGAAAGATTTCTAAAGATTTTTCTTGTTCGGGTGAACCGTTTGAGATCCGATGTTGTCACTGAGCAAAATGAAATCAGAAAGTTTCGATTTCATTCCTAATTTTCTGAACGTTTCACTGTTCC
>JAOUZG010021645.1:1223-29950 GCA_026289955.1 Argiope argentata
ATATATATATATATATATATATATATATATATACGAATTAAAACTTCGACAATTATTTTAAAAAATCAATACACAAAAATAAAAAATAAAAAATCATTAACATTGTTAGCACTAAAAGTAAATGAGACCATCTTAATTTAAAACCTTTCTGAACTAGAAATATACATTTTTCTCTACGAAAACTATAAATATAGAAGGAGGCAATCCTAAATTAAATTTTAGACTTGGGCTACCATCTGTGTTCCTAAATCTATGTTACAGAAATATTAAAAAAATAATAAAAAATGGATATAATTGCTAGGAAATGTTTGTAAAAAGGGGATTTGGGGAAGATACAGCCATTATACATTACAGAAACAATTGAAAATAATAGTAATAATATGGAACTTAATTCTCAGTGCCAAATGAAAACTTTAGTAATAAAACTTTACAACCATTATTAAATTAAATTTTCTTCTGAATAACGTAACACATGAAGATGTGAAGATTATCTTTTTGATAAGCAACGATACAAGTTTTGAAAATAAGTTCATTACCATGCAAGAATATCTAAAAAATTTATCTCGAGAACAAATGATATATCCCATTTTTAAAAAAAAGACTTTAGCATCAAAACAATGTAGCAGAAAGAAGAAATGATTATCTTTTGAACCGAATTATATTTATATATCAGTAAAGTTATGTAAAATATATCTATAAATGAATAATGTTAAATAATTATTATTTTTATAATTTTTCTTCATATTTCACAAATAGAATATTATTATCTGGTTAAACTGATTGAAAAAAAACAATCAATAAGAATAGAATCAAATAGCAAGACTTTTATTTTCCAATGAAATTTATTTTCAAAGGATACTCATACATTAACATTTCAAGATGTTTTACTCATTATTAAAATCTTTTAACTGATTAAAAAACTGATTAAGAAAGATTATTTTAAACCAAAATTAATAGAATAATAATAATAATAATAATAAACTTGTTAAAAAAGATAGATATTTTGGAAGTTAAACATTAATTTACAAAAGGATTGTTGAATATATGATATTTAGTTTAATTTAAGTTAGCCTTTAAAGCATTATATGTCATAAATGCTGACGTTGAATATCTTATAAAATTATGTCAAAAATAGTTATTTCTCTATCTTGATTAAAATAGAAATACGCTGAATATAAAGTTCATTATTATATGACGGTAACATGAAGTCAATTTATTTCAATTTCTTTACAAAATTTTTATATACTTTATTAATGCTTCATGTATTGAGGAATTATTCAAATAAATTATTCGATTGATTGATAGTTTAGTCCTGAAATATTTTATTTAAAAGGCGACGACAGAAGTTCTCACAATTTTAAATCTCTTTCATAACGAAAGAAAACTAGAGAAATAGAGAAATTTTATTTATTCAATCGTTAAACAGGTGAAATTACATAGATATTATATTAATATTAATTCTTAAAAAATTATTAATTTGGATAATTTAAACAATCTTATATTACAATGCTGTTTCAAAAAAACCAAATTGCCGGTTTTTAGGATTCACAGAAACCAAACCGAACTATGTTCTTTCATTCTCTACTATATCCTTTTGATACTTATTAGATAATTGCATTTCCTTTCACAATCGGATGCGCTTTTATTCTTAAATAGTATTATTTAGGTATTCTTCTTTGCATCTTATCTAAGCAAACTTCTTTGTTCTTTAAATTTTTTTTATCATATCTTCTATAAGCAATTCTTTTACTTCAATTAGTTTTTTTTCCCATTTTGATACCAGTTTACAATTTGAAGACTGGCTTCTACAAGTGGTGAGATTGCCCTTTGTATCACATCTATGTATGTATTATATTTAATAGCCATCATCCAGATTCAATTTAGTTAAAACTTATTTGAAAGTACAATGGATTCTTTCAGCTTGTGTAATTTTACAGATTTCATTTGCAATTTGTAGATTCCTTCTACAACACGATAGTCAGTGAAAGCCCTCGAACTAATGACGGACCTCCGATACGTTACTATTTTTTTAGATTTCTTAAAATTACTTCGCTGTAATTTCATTATATTCTAGTTGCTTATGCCGAGGTAATCTGACAGCGATGTAGGGATAAGAGAATTTAGTTAGAGCAGGAAATATATTTCAAAAATATTGGTTGATCGTAAACTGGTGTGTCAGCCTTCAGAATAATTCTCATTGAAAAATATATAGCTTTTATGTCACTTGTACCTAAAAATTATCCCCAAGAATTCCTTCATAAATTTAGAATCTTTGTATGATTTAACTCGACTTTTTTATTTTGAGCCCTTATTTAGAGAACTGTATTAACTAGGCTGTTGGTAGTTTTAATCAGTAAAGAAACACGCTTCTAAACCTTAAATTTGATTTTCATGTAATATTGACTGCAGGTTAATCGCCACGACAGATTCAGAAAATGCGACAACTTCGCTCCAATTATCAATATTTCGGGTCTATTATTGGCTAATGCCATGCAAACTATTGGTTACCTGCAAATTACATGCATAGGTTACATACAAAGACAAATACAAGATTTTTGGTACATATTGGTTAAAACCCAATATATACCAAAAATATTGTATTTGTCGTGTAAATGAGAAGGACCTAAAATAATGAGTGTTACAAATAAAATCACCTTACGCGGAAACCCTAATAAAAACAAAGTGATGTGATTTTAGATGACGTTGATGAAGTAAACGTATATTAAACGAGTATTTTTACACCTTCTTGAGGCTAGAAGAAGTTTTTACAATTGAACAATTTGAAATATAAAGGAAACAGTTTGAAATAGTAATTTTTAAACAATTTGAAATAGTGGAGAGATAAGAAGTAATTTCTAGGTTGATATAATGCATACTGTGCCATACGTTTGTAAGTTTTCCCTGCTCTACCATGTCAATCTCATCTTTACAGGTGAATATATTTTTTCAGATTTTAGTGGGCTCATCTTTACTGCAAATCCGTAAATAGCAGTCAATAAATACAGGATTAATTTGTTATTCAGTGGTGCACGATTCTCCCTTCTTCAACGAAAGTAGAGAATGTTATGAAGAAGAAAACACCATGAAATATAATTTTTTAATTAATTTAGATTAGATACGTGATATGGTTACATAATATGAGTGCGTGTTTGCGTGCGTAGAATTATGTAGAAGGAGAGAATTCGAGTATTATGCATGTATACGTGAAGAAAATAAAAAGAATAGATTTAATCTGTATATAAATAAGCACGATTCAGACATTTTGCATCATACGATATTAAAAATTCTGTTATCCGATATAATAAATATCACATTACAATCATCCACATTTAACAGCAGAAACAAATATTGACTCTTCTGCCGTTTGATAATAATGAAATTTTTGATAGCATCATTCGTGACGCTTAGCCTCTATTTTCTTTATATTGTCTTAAAAATGTATTTCTTTAAATAATAGCGCAAGATAGAGCTGGTTTTCTCACTGAAATATATTTCTCCTCATATCTTGAAATATTCTTTGGGATATGAGTGTACCTGATATATTTAGGGCTTTTATCCGACTTTTTTTCTACACCCTTCCGTATGTTGCTTATCAACCAGATTTATCAATTTATTTTCATAAAGAATATGACTATATAGTTGGTATGTAAAATTTTTTAAATAGTTTTTTCGTCTATCATTGTTATTATAAACTTTTGCTATTCGCTTTAATTTCAAAAAATAAAATTTAAGTAACTTTTGTTACCGAATATAAATTTTCACATTTGTCCAGCATTCGTTTTCTTTATTAATTTAATTCATCTTTCCTTTCTGCTTCTAAGTGTTCTAAAAATGAAAATAAGTTGCATTATATATATATATATATATATATATAGATAGATAGATAGATAGATAGATATCAGTGCTCAGTAAATAATATATGCACAATTCATGACATTTACACCGTAATAAAACATATTAAGTTCCGATTAATACATAATTCAGTTTTCCCATCACGTTGTATCGTTTTAGATTGTTTCAAAAGAAAATTTTGCAATGGATTAATAATTTTAAAATTATATGCTCGTGTTTCGTTTGTGTTTATAGTTATGTTTTTGTTTATAGTTATTTCTTGAAAATGGTCCTCAAAAAGATAATATATTTTACAAAATCATTATTAATTTATTAATTTTTTTGTAAAAAAATGAAGTTTGCTTAATGTTAATAAGCTTTACATAAACAACTCTACACACACTTCATTAATAAACTTGAAATTCATAAACTGGTAGCAAGTTCATGGTTGCATAATATCTCCAGCTGTTGCGTAATGGATCAAAATATTTGCTGTAATCATTAAAATACAGTTACATGCTATGTTTTCCCTCAGTTGGTGCCGGGTCCGCTGGCTCCGTCCTCGCCTCCCGTCTGTCTGAAGACCCCTGCGTGAAGGTCCTCTTACTGGAAGCCGGAGGTCACGTGGATCCCATCACAGAAATACCAGTGGGGGGTCTCCTCAACCAATTTACTGATAACGACTGGCAGTTCTTATCGGTGCCACAAAAAAGGGCCGGAGCCGGTTATACAAATAGGGTATTTGCCTACTGTCAAAAATTGCTCTTAGTGTTAATAATATTTAGTTTACTGTTCTTCTTACACACTTTCCGAGTTTTAAAGAATTTTACTATATTGCACAAGAAATTATGATAAATAGCATGTTTTTTAAAATATATTTCTGCATATTTATGAAAGGGTTTTTAGTTTTTACTTTATACAAAAAAGTATACAACTTTTCTAATCGTATGTCTAGTTGGAAATATTCATTGTGTTTAATTTTGATTACAGCTCTTTTGTATAACTTTATATTCATAATTTCTTCAAACACGTGTTTTAAAACTTCAGAGTATAAGATATAAAATGGTTTTATTTTAATATCCTGAATCAGTTTTGACCACTGCATACAGGAGCCTTCCTAATGTAATTAGATGCAATGACTTACATAATGGTATAGATTTAAATATAGCACTCTCTTCGTAAAGGTTCCTAGAAACTGTTAAATAACAAGTGACGTACATAATCCTAGGTTAAATAATGCTCTAATTTCAATTTTTATTTTGAACCTTCATTTAATTATGTATGACGTTTTGACGTTTAATGACAGAAAAATCTTAATCTCTAGAACAACTTTCATCATTTGATTTCTCTTAAATTTATTTAACTATAAAGTCTATTCTCCTTGCAATTATATCAAAGCAATATTATATTGGAATATTTATTCTGCAGTTACAGTAAAAATTTGCTTTCGGAATTTTGAAAGAACTTTTTTTTACATTATTGGTCGTTATAAGTCATTTACTACAACACACTCGCATGTCCCGTAATGCTTAAAATATTTTGTTTGTATTTCTGCTTAACACGTCAATGATACATTATGATATATATTGTAAGATTATTGTAATTTCTTACAATATTGTATTGTAATTTCAATTATAATTTTCGATGGAAAATTATAATTGAAAAAAATGCGAATTAAAAATATATATTTCTATTTCTATTATATAGGTAAAAATTTGGATGGATGGATGATGTTAGTCAATAATTTATGCATATAAACTTTAACCAGGTAAAATTTAGCCCAGAGATAGATTGTATTCTAGGATAGAACATAGGCTACTATATATTCCGGTTAATTGAGTGGCAAATTTTTTATTAATTAAAAATTAGCTAAATAAAAAATAAAATAATAAATGAAATAAAATTTCGTAATCTATTTCAACTACTATTGATTTACTTACATTAAAACAGAAGTAAACTTAACCCGTAACAATGGACATAGTAAAAATAAGGTACATGAACAAAATAACCATTTAAAAATGAAATAAATGTTTCCTGGAACAAAGAAAGAAAGTTATTTTTTTATAAAAAGTCTACTTTTATATGGTTTTTGAACTATCTATTTATATTAATTTTATATGGTTTTGAACTATCTGGTTTTTGACATTGTAGAGCTTTGTTAATCAAGAGGAAACCTGGGGGAAAATTGATAAATTATAATTACAACATTAACAGCATATTATTCCTTCTCTGTATTTGCTTTCTTGCAGCAATTCCCAGTGCCCAGAGGAAAAGGTGTCGGGGGCTCCAGCCTCATCAACTGCATGCTGTACGTAAGGGGCAACAGGAGAGATTACGACCAATGGGCTGAAGCTGGGGCGACCGGCTGGGCGTGGAAAGATGTTTATTCCTATTTTCTGAAATCAGAAAACAACACTGACCCTGAACTCGCCAACAATGGTAGGTAATGCGCTCTTGCGCGAAACACCTGTTTTTGATTCGAGTTGGGAAATAAGTTTTTAATTCCATGACCTATGTAGTTATTTAACATCCTAATTAGATGGCACATCCTATGTGAGCACTTATTGTTGTTTCAATCTCTATATTAACATAAAGGTTACCTGTTGTATTGAAGATTTTTCCCAAGTGGATTTTCCCTCTTAAAATGCTTTTTACTTTTACGTATTTGCAAATTAAAATGCTAATAACTCTATAACTTCATGAATGCTACTGCATACAAAATATTCAATTTCTCTATAAAAGAATTTAATTTAATTCTTAATGCACTTCATATTTCGATAGTTTTCATTGTCGTAATATTTTACTACAGAAAAAAGTGTATAAAAAAGTTAAGAAGATATAAAGATTATGCTTTTACATGGATGATATGAAGATAAATTATCTTTATTTTTTATACGAAATTCTTTGGTTTTATTTTAATCGATGTAATATTTAATGTGCATATTCTTTAGGTAAAAAACTCAAAGGTAAATAAAAATAACACAAGAATTTTTTATTAGGAAAAATCTTCTGAATTAACTTGAGGGCATTTTTTCCGTAATAAATAGTCCGACCTGTTTATCTATCCTAGATATTAGTTTCTTTAGTGGAACTTCCAAAACCTTGATTTAAGTAATTTCCTGTAACCTTCTAACTAAATTGCTGAATGAATTACATCGGTGCTACAAATTTACACGAAACTCATTCATGTTAGAAAGTTTCTCTACTAGCAAAGAACGCAAACAGCACATTTTTGAAAATGGGTATCTTCCTAACAGCTAAAAATGTTTGTAATGGGAATAGATAGGGTAGCTCATAAAAAAACTTTCAAATAAAACTTCCTCTTAGAAGCCTATCTGCTTAAACAATAAAAATAGAATTCAAAGTGTTGTTATTTGAAGGTATGATTTCAGCGAAAATAATTTTTGTATTTACGGTTGTTTAAAAAAATATTTCGAGTGTTTTCAAATAACCACTACCCATTTTTATTCTTGTGTAAATATATATCAGCGCATTAAAAAAAGGTCATAAATACTTTTGATATTATGAATATCTGTCGTTCCTTCTCTTTAAGTCAAGACTAGTGGAGACTTAGGAGTGCTTAATTTCTCTCTCTATCTCTCAGCCTGTTTGTGAAAATGCCAACTCTAAACAGATTATGTTTCATGGACATGAAAAACACTAATCGAAATTTTTGTTCACTGTGACAAATGGATATAAATTAATTTTACTCTAGTGTAACGAGGCATCTACATAAACTTTAATTTGTGAAAGACCCTCTATAAATGTTATTTATAAAGCACATTATATGCATATCTTCACTGGTGTCTCTTTTTATTATGAAAAATGTTAGATGTCTGATGTAGGGGAGGAAGAGCTGGGATATTTATATAATGTATCGTTTCACTTTGATATGACTTGGTGCGAACTGCTGTAAAATAAATGTTTTATTAAAAGGTTCGTCCATTTTTGTCTAGTTCATCCACCAACATGAGTAAAGCAACCTCTGCTTTTACTCGTAATAAAATTGTGGATTCAT
Organism: Argiope argentata; assembly: GCA_026289955.1. Classification (NCBI taxonomy): domain Eukaryota; kingdom Metazoa; phylum Arthropoda; class Arachnida; order Araneae; family Araneidae; genus Argiope; species Argiope argentata. The sequence goes on from JAOUZG010021645.1 coordinate 9,073, forward strand.
ATCAAATTTTGAAGAGAATTCCCGTAGACGAAGTCTGTCTGTCCCGCTATTTGAGTACATGATAACATATATATGTACATAAATAAAACTCGATGTTCTGATATAGCACCTAAAATATGAATCCGCATTAAATTTAGAGTGAAATTAGACAAGGATTTCACTGTCTGTTAGTCTATAGTCTCTAATACATAAAAACATAATAATAAAAAAGGAGCAACTTAGGTAAATTAAATTTGAAATTGTGCTATTTTCGCATCTGAAATGTCGGTTTTTCTTAAATTTATCAGATAGTCTATTGGTTTGTACGTTTCGATGCTCATAAATGCTATCAGCTAAATAATATTTTATATGTGATGTTATGACTATAATTGTACCTCTATGTCACATTTTGATGTCAATCAGATGGAATTACATGTTTAATTTTTGGATATTTATAAATTAACGACATGAAAACGTTTTATCATCAATAATTGAATGAGAAAATTGTTAATTGCTCATTAGATTGAGTACTCGTGACATTCACGGCTTTGCTCGAGGTCTAGAAATTTAAATGGGAAGAAAGGAAAGCTTTTTCTAAAGAGTATACAATTTTTTTCGGAGGGGGAGGGCATTACAGTTTATTTTAAAATTTGCGCATATAATATAATGAAATAATATCTAAAGGCTACATTTGAAATGAAAATAGTATGTACAGTTTTCTATATCACAGGCTATCATTCAACAAGTGGCTTCTTAACGGTGAGCACTCCACAAGAAACAAATGACATGAAAGAAGCTTTTGTTGCAGCAGCGGAAGAATTGGGCTACGAATACAGAGATATTAATGGAGAAAAACAGATAGGTAAGTAAAATTTCTCACCTCCAGATTGGTTACTTTAATCATCTAATTTTTATTATCTTTAGAGATAATTAATAAATTAGATAAGAATCTTGTATTAACTGAAATATTTTTAACGTCAATTGATTTTTTTTGAGTATCAATTATAAAATTCGTGCTTATTTATTTCAATATCCATCACATTTTTATTTTAAAAAAGAGGAAATGGAAATTATCCGATATTTTTCCGAGAGTTTCCGTCGATCTAATTATATATCATTTAGTCCAATAATTTAATCATAAGATTTCCTCAATGTGAATAATATATTACGAAAAAGTGATCCATTTGAAAAATTTATAATACCTAGAATTTTCAAAGTATTCAAATAATTTGTGCATGATATTTTATGCTGCAACTTTTTCAAAGAAAATAAATTATAAATGAGATTTAGAAATATATAATAATAAAAACAAATCCGCCTGAGCAAAGATACACCAGATAGAAATGAGTAATTTGTTTATAAACCAAAAAAAAGTTCAGACTAATTTCTTAGTTAGATTAAAAAAAGGAGCTCATATTATTAGTTAAAATTATTCGAAAAACAGTTATAAATAAATCCTATTTATAACTGTTTTTCGAATAATTTTAGAAAAATGGGATTTGTGCTTTAATATTACGAAGTTTTGACCATATTATCTTTCGCTCCATGTTGTTTTTTTAGGATAAATTATGTTTTTTTACAATCATTTTAAGACTATTTAAAATCCTTCTTTTTGAACCAATGTTGTTTGTTGAAGAAATAATAATTCCTAAATTCTCATTTTCTTTAAAAATATCATTTTAAAAAAAGTTATAAAATGAAATCGAAGGTCTACAATTTCAAGTTATTATGTGAGAACATTATTATTTTTAAATGATTATTTGTCTTAATTAATTTAAGTCGTTAAGAGTTTTAAACCGGTTTGAAAAAATCACGAGACTTCTCTCCCTCTAATGATAATTTTTTTAAACTTTCATTTTCAATTTTTCTAGCTGGTAAAAAACTTTTGGAGCTCGAGCGATTTTTAGATGAAAAAAACCCAGTAATTTCGACGAAAAGTTCATTATTACTGGAAGCTATTGTATAAGTTGAAAAATCCGATGAACTTAATGCAGAATGATTTTAAACTTATATTTTAATATTTACATTATTTTAGGAAAAACAATTAATAAGAATGCGATTATGATGTCATTAAAGAATAAATATGTCTCGTTTTACAAAATCGTGGTAGTTTAGAAAGAGAATTACCCCCCCCCCCCAAACCCAAACGCTGATCTTCTGGTTAGATAAATTATTAAAAATACGAAATCTTAGCAACTTGGAAAATGACATCATTACAAAGAAATGTCAAACAAAAAGCAATTGATAATAAATTTAATTAAATATTTCAAACAATACTGGCAAAAAAAAATCTGAAATGTCATGGGTCAGGAGACTTGCTATCTTCCAATAGCAAAAAAAAAAAAAAATTTTTTTTGCCTATGTTTTTTCGGAGACACTTCAAAACTCCATTACCAAAACATCATTCCTATCATTATGTTAAAAGTTTAAATCACAGAAAATTTTATTATTATTTTTGTTTATTCATATAAAAGTATTTTGTTCTAAGAAATTTATTTGATTGGAAAATTCGAATTAAAAAGATTTAGTAATAAAATAAGTACAGTGAGGGACAAAAAAAATTTTTAGATTATAAATGGCATTTAGAATTAATTTCTGATACCTAACATTTACAGTAATAATACATATTTAATATATAAATAATTATGTAATTTTAATGAAAACACTTTCATGAATGTATTAATAACTAATTCAAGAAATAAGTCAGTAATTGTTATAAAAAGTATACAATGCTTTCCAATGCAATTTATTCTACTTCTCTTAATAATATTGGGGAAATTATAAGCATGTGTCTGTTTTGACTCTCTACAGAAAAACGATCAGTCATAGATCAATCGAAGTGGCAAGAATAAGCTTTAGAGGGTAGAAATGTTCAAATTGGAACACTTCTGTTTGTTGTTTTAATTAGAACTTTAGTTAATTTAAAATCCAAACAGTCAAAAAACAACAGCCTATGTCAAATCACAAAAATATTTGTAAAGAAACTAATTTTTGTATCTTTTAAAAATTTGTAGAATTACTTTTTGAAAACTTTATTTTATTTGTCGTTCAATTTTTTTTCCTCCAAAGTCCTAAAATAATTTGCGTTTACATAATTTTCAACTATGACTATAATTATAAGTATAAAACTCAAACCATTTCCATTGCTTTATTAAATATTTGTGTTTTTTCATTATTATCGAAAGATTAGGAAGAAAAACTTATCTGCCATCAGACACTTTCTTGAACCTTAGCCTTACTTTCTTGAGATATCAGAAAATGGAATCACATTGGTGAAAAAATAACTATTCACTTGCTACTACTCACTACTCAATATTTAAATTGGTACTGGTTCTATAATTTCCAAAAACTGATTTAGGAAGTTGTATGTGGGCAATAAAAGAATTGTAAAGTAATGTAATGCAAAATCTAACTCACAATTTCTTGCTTAAAACGTTTTTTGAAGGTACAATGAATGCAGAAATAAATGTATAAAATTGTTATAATAGCCAATAGATAAAATAAAAATTATGAAATTTATATTGACTAAATACTGAGCAGAATTATCAATGTAAGACATATGGACGTTTTTACTTTTATTCAGTGTCTAAATATTAAAATTCTCGAATTTTTTAAAACATAATTTATTTCAAAAAATTCTATGAAGTTGGAAGAAAAATTTGGAAAACAAATCCAATAAGTGCATATGAATTTGGAACTTCATAATTTAAAACTGAAAAAGAAAATAAAAATTCCAATTCGCAGAAAAAAATTTCTATTATTGGAATTTTGATAAAATACAATATAAAATAGGATATTGAGTTCAATAATCTAATTCTATTTTCATCTATAAACTAAATAAATTATAAGAGGGAAAATATTAAATTTAAAATACAAAAAGTTTAGGACCGAAATCTCTTTAATAACAGAATTTCTTAAATACTAAAAATTCATTTTACAAAATTAAAAGAATTAAAAATATATCAATATAAATTTTAATTAGAAGTCAGAAAATTTACAATATAAATTTTAATTAAAAGTAAGTTATTATTATCATGTAGAACAAGAAAAAATGCATAGAATAATTGAATACTCATTATTTAATTAATGAATATTTCCAAATTCCTTGATGTAAATTTAGAGTAACTTGACCTCTAGCCAATGAGTAATTTTTGAAACATCACTAAATCTTAAACATTCCTTGTAACCGAATATTAATGTTAAAGCACGCACAAAAAATCGCCAATCATCTCAGCTTTTAATAACAACGTTCGTAAATGTGTATCCACAATTTCATTAATTAAAGTTCACAATTTCATAGTTGTAATCATAATGGAACTTAGAAATCTGAAATCTTCTTTTCAACAACCACAGATAATAATTGCACTTAAAATTAAGCAAACTAAAAATAGGGTTTCTAAGGAGCAAGTATTAGCTTTATTTATTTCTGTCAAGAAGTTACGTTTTGCAATTTTTTTCAACAAACTAGATCCTTATAAAAAATATAAAAATTATCATTATATAAATTGATTATCATCATTGATTATCACAAATAATTAATATAAATATAAAAATAATTACAACAATAAGAAATATACCATACAAAAAAGTGAAATCTGCTATCGCAAATTTCATCGTAATCATGTGAGAGCATTTTTTTTTAAATATCGGAAACCATAATCGTTTACAACAGAAGCATAGATAAATTGAGCCATCTGAAATATTCTGGTTAAAGTATGATTGTGCCTTGTTTCATAACTTCTCTGTAGAAGGATAGAAATTTTGGAGAGTTGCTTAGAGCTAGAAAACTATATTTGAAATTGAGAGCTGAAACGGAGACGTTTTCCGTTGAATCTTGATGGATATAGTTCAGAAACCAGACACGTTCTGTATTTGAAGGTTAGAGTTGCGATTGAGAATCTTCAATATACTGCATATTTTTACGCTTTTTCTTCCCTGTTGTAAAACTGATTTACAATCATTTTTAATTCGATCAGCTTCTAATTTTAAATTTTCATTATTCATTTTTGTTGACTGAATGTTTTGTCGTTTCAAAGCTCAGCGTTTTTGTTTTTGTATCGATTTCTTCATTTAGCTTCTGGCCTCTATTTGCTATATTGTACAATTTCTTTTTTTTTTCTTGTATGGCTTAATCGGTAGAAAGCTTTGGATGTCACGTTTATTTTATATTCTTTGTTTAATGTACATAAAATGTCGTTTCCTAAAAATAACAAAAAAACATTTATGTTGTCTTTCATTTTATTTCTTGGAATATTACAGCAGCGTTGCCACTTCCTCTAAACTAAAAGAATGTAATAACACTTCCACTTATTTAAACTTTTGGTTTAACACTTAAATTCCTTTAAAAAAATTTTGGTGATAAATCGTCAAACATGACAAACTTCTGCACGATTTTCAGATAACCCAATATGTGAAAAATGTATGCCTTGAAAGCATATTGTTGCCCACGCATTTTGAGGCTTCAAAACCCTCAAACCAAAACCCTATTACGTTCTCATTCGAGAATAATTAAATGCGAAAAAAGAATAAAATTACTTCCAACCTTTAGCAATAAAAAATGTAATATTGATTGTACTGAAGTGATTAGTGCACTATTTTATAGATAGGTTTCATCGTATCAAACCCCCAGGAAAATAGAACAATACCAAAACTGATGTTTAGGAAAAAAATGCTTTGGTTAATTAAGTTAATCAGATTTGTTAGACTAACAACTTATTTTTAGAATCAGGATATAAAAATTCAACGAATGGCTAGTTTTGGCTCTTTTTTTATTAAAATATATCATAATGTCAGGTCAGTAGTTGTAAGTCACAGTAGTTAAATATGTTTGCACTAAGCTATGAGAGCTTCAGTCATCACTAATAATGTGCTCATGGATGTCCAATATGCAGAAATTGGGAAAGGTTTCTTTTTGGTATAATTGAAGAAGCGAGGTACCTTACTATTGCCGTAATAAAACAAGAAATCACGCCTATTCACGTTGAAAGTATTGTGTACATCAATAATCAATAGAAAAGTATATCTTTCTCAATAAAGCTATTAAATATGATTTATAGAGGCAATATATTTTAAGGTTTTGCGGAAATTCAAGGAACTACAAGAGAGGGTAGGAGATGCAGCACAGCAAAAGCTTTTCTTATACCCGCCGAAGATAGAGACAATCTCCACATTGTTAATGAAGCTTATGTTCAAAAAGTAAGCAATATAAGGCTTAATCATTTTAAATTCTGTTGTGCAATTCTGCCATTTTTTACAAATTGTCCCGGTTGCCTAGTCGATCAGGTCACTTCTTCGAAACAGGAAAGCTTTATTTTCGCTACTCGATTCTACTGAAGAACCGTCTGCTAAATGGATCTGGTGCGCACTAAATACGTAAGGGTCAATCACCATCCCTACTGTGTGATATGGAAGTTTGGAGAAAGGGTTGCCAACTCATATGTGGTCCCCGTAACCTGACTGCGGTTCAAAATTATGAAGTCCATCACAAAATAGACATAAAGTTGCTTTAAAACAGGATATTAACGTAACTAAACAGGATATTAACGTAAAGTCCTGTGTTTCATCATTACCTTACTTCCCATTTATATACTCAAGTCAGAACGTGTATATTCTATTTAAACTTTAAATACGTAAGCGGATATGTTTGGTTTAAAAATGGTACCTATACTCCAGTCAGAAAAAAAACGGCTATGAAACGAGTTATGAAATATGACTTTTTCAATTTTCGTTGAATATCGACATGAAGATTAATTGGATTTTCCTTTCCATTGAAAGCATAACGAAATGATTATTACTTCGACCCAGATCTCGTATTTTTGAAAAGTAAAATAATTTATGACGAAAAAGGCTTCTGAGGTAGTGAAACCTCTTCATTTTTCCATGCAATACTAATGGGAAAACATTTGGGGTCCCAATGAATCTAACAGATAGCAGACGCTTTCACTGCGGTTCTTCGATGAAAAGAAGTTTGGAATTCGTAATCTAACGACCTCGAAGTCGATACACTGTTATTATACCACTGGCCACAAACAGCATTTAACAAATCGTTAATTGTTCCAGATATGTTGAGAAGTGTAAGTATATTCAAATATGGATAATTAACTCTGCCTTTTCTGCCTTAATCAAATAATTCGTTTGCAATTTCATATGTATCTTAAATTATTTATTTTTTTAAAGAAACCAACACTAATATAGCGACAAATCACCGAAATTTAAAATTGACCTTTTTTCTCTTTAATTTATTCAGACATGCAGAAAATCATTTTCTTCCTTTAGAAAACACTATTTCTATATGTCTTTGTTATTTTTATAACTATTAGCGCCAATTTTCCAATTCCTTTCCATTTTTAATCGCAATGCATTAATAAATTCATATAATATTCAGAGAGATAGAGAGTAAAATCAGAAATAAATCTGAGAAAATGAAATTTCTATTTTTAGAAGAACTTTGGTGCAAATTGCTTGTTTCTACTGCAATTAATTTATATTTAATATTAAAATGTGCAACAGATTTTGAGTCATTACGTATTTTTAAAAATTAATATAGATCTGCGATTACAAAAATTCTTCGTAATGTGAATCCAATCTTTTTATTAAAACTAATAGGATTGACTAATAAAATAATAATGTACTTATAACCTAATAATGTATTTATTATTCCACCCCCTGCAAATTCCATGAATTATTAGAGGAAAGTTAAAAATTTATAATTTAAATAAGGCAATTTTCTTCTTTTAGATTCTTATCAGTGAGAATAAAACTGCTAATGGAGTCCGATTTGAAAAAGAAGGCAGAATTCACGACATTCGCGCTCGAAAAGAGGTTCTCCTCAGTGGTGGAGCCATCAGTTCTCCTCAAATACTCATGCTCTCTGGAATTGGACCCAAAGAGCATTTGGAGGATTTGGGCGTGAGTAAAGCCTTATATTTATATTATGGAAAATTCTGATTGATTTCATGGTTTCAAAACTATGCATAAATATATTCCTGTAAAAATTAAAATATCTCATGACAGTATTTATTTAAACTCCACACTAGAACATTTCCGTATCCGGTTTTTCCTTTTGGTCTGGCTTTAAAATTGGTGTAGCATTTCGTTTGATAATATGAACTCAAAGATCAAACATGTAATAAATCTATAGCCTTTGTTATGATGGAATTAAGTGCAAATAATTTCGTGAATATAATTTTTTAAAACCTTATTCACAATTTTAAATATGAGGTGTTTTGATACACATGCCAAAGGTGGCTATTAATTATCCTGAAAAATTGAATCAACAAACAGAGTAAATGCAGAAATTTTCTTTAATTAAGTTATATATCTGTGCCAAGTGCTGTATCCATTACCAACAGAAATTATTAAAATGCATTTTCTGGCTGATTTGAAATCTTTTGAGTATTATCTATGGTTGTTGCTGGGATAGTCGTGAATTTAAAATTAACTCCCAATTTTTAAACATATATTTGCTCCGAAAAATTTAAGTTAATAAAATAACAGATAGTAAATTACATTTTCAAAGCATAATATCTTTTAATTTTCGTTGTAGTTTTTTATCGCTCTCATTTCAGTTATAACTATGATATCAATATTTCTTATTAGTTTCTCTACAAATCTGTATGATGAAAAATTTCTTTACCGTCAAAACAATGATGTTTGCATTCATCTTTACAAAGAAATATACTGAAATCAGTTATTCAAATGAGTAATTAAATATAGTTACTTAACAACCAATTTATATATTTTAGATTTCTGATAGCAAATAAAGATTATGTAATTCTCATATTAAATTAACGAATTGCTTTTATTTGGATGATAGTGTATTTTTTTTTATTGTTCACTCAATAAGAAACGAATCGGGAGAGGGATTTACGACAGCTGAAATCATTTCTTTTTGAAATTATTAAAATATTTATCCAAACAAAATACTTCGACATTTATTTTAAGCTCACCCGATCTACTTTCGTCATCTCAACATCTGGCTTAAATAACTGAGGAAAATTTGTAAGGCGAGAAAAATATACTTGAATCTGCTGTGCATAAGTATTATGGACTACGTTCCATCGGCGTAGTTTTCTTTCAAGAACATGCTACTAGCTTGACAGTACATAAGGTCAATTTTTTTAACATTCTTCTGTTTCTGATTATCTACCGTTTGCTTTTCGAAGAACAATTTTCATTTGAAAGGAATAAATGTTCTTGTTTTTAGGCTTTCGACAACGTATCAAAATACACATTTCTGCATATTTTTTTGTGATTGTTAAAAAAAATATTTATTTTTCTTCCATTGCGTTTTTATATCGGCTGTTTCTTAATTTTCAACAGCTATGTATTCGATGACATTAATTTGATACTTAGCTTTAGGAAATTCTAATTAGGATTTATGTGCTGTATTTTTCAAAAACAGCTAAGCTTCAAAATGTATGTTTTAGATGAGAATTTTTATTTTTAAACTGCCATCTTTTAATGTTTTACGAATATGAAGAATTGATAAAATAGTCTGTAAATATGTCTTATGTTCAACCCATAGTAATTATATTAATTAATTAAACTTTTATGCTATATTTTTCACTTTCCAAATTATACTGAAATATTTAATCCATGCGATTAATTGTATCGATGAATGTTTTCCTTCAAATTACATTTCTGTAATCTTAAAGACAATAGTGATACAAATCATGTTTTATGAAAATTTGTTACCAATTATCGCAATCTTATAGTTATTAATAATTATTATAGAATACTTTATCAAATTCCAGTCTTCACAATTATATAAAGGATAGATTAATCAGATTAATCTAATTAAAAATGAGTCCGACCATCAAGGAATTGTAATTTTCAAGCCTATGATTTTTATTTAAAAATAATGACTGAAGGCATAATGCAAAACTCAAAGTTCTAAGAATAATTTAAATAAGTAAATAATTTTATAATCTGAAGGAATATTAAACTTACTAAAAACTATTCAATATTAACAACCAAAATTAAAGGAAAACAGAGAATTACTTACATTTTGTAAATTGAATTGAAGTGTTAAAAATAATAAGGAATGAATAAAAACTTCAAAATAAAATCTTCAAAAAAATACTTGCTTTTTTTGTTTATAATAGATATGAATGCACGCGTGTGTTTTGCGTATTCTTACTTTAAAAATTGTGCCTTATAATACAGAGATAGGAAACTTTCCACGTATAATATTACAGAATTTGAATGCGTCCTGGCAAACTAGTTGGTTGACAAAGACGCAGATTGTAAATATTTCTCAAATTTCCAGGAAACTTAATAATATAATCACGAGATTGTTATTTACATTTACTTGTGCAATTATCATAATAAGCACAAGACAGTTAATAAATATTCTGTTGTTAGAATGCAAATTTACCAAATTCATTATGAAAGCATAAACCTTTTTTATCCATTCTTTATTTATTTTCAGATAGAAGTTATTACTGATTTACCAGTTGGTAATAATTTGCAAGATCATGTTGGAAATGTAATGCTGAGTTTCAAAGCGAAGTATCCAGAACCTATTTTTTTGAAGAAAGCTATTTTACCTAGCAATCTATTGAAATATAAATTGGAGGCAAGAGGTATAAATACATTAATAGTATAAAGTATTCGGGATAATCTATATTGGTTGTTCCCAGTAATGGTATTAGAATTATTGATTTAACATAATTATAGACGAATAATTTTAATTTTTTCCCTCAAAAGGTAAACTCGTATATTTTTCTTGCTATTCAATTGCACATGAGGTTTGAGAAGATCTGTTTGAAGAGCATGTATCCTCTCTTTATCTATCAGATATCTTAAGAAGTGTAGTTCTTCCCTATAAATTAATAAAAATAACTGAAGTGGAATTATTATGGATTACTGGTAACTTTTTAACTCCATCATTATCTGAATAATTTAACTACTATCTGAAAGAAATTAACACTCGATAGTGCACCCAATAAGAGAAAATAATCTTGTTTCATTAAATCCTGAAATGAATGCCTAGATAACATAGATTTTATATCGTAATGACTTTTTTTCATCGTGAATTTGTAAAAATATTAATAGGAGTATTTTCAAACTTATTTGATTAGAAATATTTCTGTTTATTCCTATTCGTAATGACTTAGCAAAAAAGCATGAGAAATAAGGTAGGATAAAAAAGAAAAACATGAGGAAATAAATAATTTTTTATGTTTGCTATATTTCAACTTTTCAACAAACTATCTGAACTTTGAAACATCATCACTCATGTAAAATAATTTCATTCACGATTTTCAAAGTAATTATCTTCTAGAGTCCAAATTACTAGACCATATCTCCTTACTTTACTGCCAGTCGTAACAAAAAATGTATTAAAATATAAAATATCTTTCTCTTAAATAAGAAAATACTACAATTAATTTAAAAAAGAAATCTGATTTGTCGTAATTTCCATAAATGACAGACGATCTACCAGTCCTCGTGGCTCGCTTTCATATTTTGGTAAAACAAAAAAACATAAATGACACCAAAACTGTTAATGCAGAAACAGCGTAAAAAATGACTCCAACCAGCCAGGAAAGAGTGAATTCGCCCCTCTTGTTTCTGTGATGTTAATCGTTTCCTCTTAGATAACTCACAAAGTTTTTGCCCTAGATTTTCTATAATTATATGAACTTTTTTTAAACCAAAAAACATAATATGATGGATTTCAGAATGTCCGTGTTTCACGACAAATTCAATGAAAATACTAAACGAGAATATGTGTAATGAAGCGTTGCTAAGAGTCGAGCAATCAATTAAAAAGAAAAAAAAATTCTTAGGGGTATTTTTTTGAACCAAAAAGAAGTTTTAATCGTAGAAATAATGATGGAATATTTTTTGGCTGATTGGTTTCTTATCACAGGACCAGATGCAACTCTTTGTGGCATTGAAGGGATGGCTTTTCTCAACACCAAGTACAACGATGCCACCTTGGATTGGCCCGATGTACAAATTCATTTGTTATCCGGTTCAGCAGCAACTGATAGCACCCAAATTTCCAGGCAAGCTTTTGGAATATCTGAGGAGGTAATGGGTTAGTCAATCTTTGCAATAACCCACAGTATGAGCTAAACCAGCATTTTTTAGGGAGGAAGGAAACCTAAAACTAGCGAACATAGCGCAAGAAATCGTAGAATGTAGAAGCGAATGTTCTCTACATTCTCCTCTCTAATGCTATAATCGGATATTAGTTCCAATAATTTTGCTATTTTGTTTTTATTGCCCTTTTAAATGGAGTTCCAATTTTTCAGAAGATGTAATAATAAATTTACTAAGAATCAATAGAATACTTTGTTCTGTGTAATTTTTATTAATTCATAAATTATGTACGAATTAAAGTCAGCTTGTATGTTTAAGAAAGGAGAATAAGAGAGTAATTACATTAGTTTATAAATGTTGAGTTGGTGGTCATTATGATTTTGTTGAAAAAAAAATCTGCACTGCCGTTAAAACTGTTTACAAAATGTCTAACGTAATAGATCACAAATTTATTCGCCTTTTCTACAAAGCAAGCATAAATGTGAATTAAAGAATCTTTCTTTAATAGTGTGAAATCGGGAAATATCCAAAAATTAAAAATAGATTCCCAATCCTTGAAATATCAGCTGTTATTCAGTTTCGATTTTAGCATCATTAGTGCCCTCCAGCTCCTCCAGATGAAAACTCAATTTCTGTAATCTAACCCCATACGACTTCGACATGATTTGGATTTTTTTACATAATCTTAAATTTTTCCCTCCGAATTGATTTTATAACGTGAAGGATATTTTATTTATAATTTATATTCATAACTAATTATTGTTCTTTTTTTATTTTTCAGGCATACGAGAAAGTGTACAAACCGTACATCGGAGAAAACACTTTCACGTTCTTCCCCGTACTTCTGAAACCTAAAAGTAGAGGAACTATACGGCTGAAATCAGATGATCCGTACGCTTCTCCTTTAATTGATTTCAATTTGTTTGAGCATGAAGAGGATCTCAATAAAGTGGTTGATGGCAAGTTGCATCACTATTATAAACATTTTAGATTTGTACTAGATTTCTTATGGATTCTCTGTGAACAAATTGTCTTAAAACATTAGTAAATAGGAATTGAGACTAATGCTAAAATATTTCATTAATATAACAGATAATTTATAATAGTTTAAAAGAAAAAGTCTATTCTTTAAATAAATACTGTCTGAATTTTAAATATTATAGGAAAATCATCTTTAGCGTTTTATCTCTTTAGAACTAATGAATAATTAGAATTACAAGTTTACACGAATAAAAAAAATATAAGAATTAAATTCGACAACCAAGGTAAAAAGATTTTTAATATTTTAACTTTATAACAACAAAGGTTCCTTATAAAAAGGAAAAAGTAAGTTAAATCAGCCTAAAAATTTAGTTTAATACTAAAATACCAGGGATTCCCCTTTCAACTGGAAACCCTGGTTTTAGATTTGATGTACAGTACCGATTGATTAATTTTCTATAGATCAAGGAACTTATTTTCAATATATTCGAAAAAAATCTCAAATTTCATATACGGTCTAGAATATTACTTTCTATAAAAATTTTAATGTGAAAATAGGGTATTTAGTATAAGTAAACTGTGGCATTGAATTGCGATAGTGAAACGATAAATGCTTGGATATCAGATGCCATGTTATTGCTGAATAAATGTGGATGAACTGAAATACCATCACAAAATTCTTTTAACTACAAAGTGGGCGAGACGAGAAGGGCGTTATACGTTGAAACTCATTAAAATAATCTGCCTAAACACAGACTCAGTTGCAGTGTTTACACTTAAAAAAAAGACAAGTATCTAACCAAAACAGGTTTTTTCTATGAATTGTTCTATTCAGGGGAAGATTTCGCTTTCATCCTGTACCTTTAATATATGATCATCCTACTGGGATCACTGAATTAAACGTATTTTTAAAGTTTCAGTTTTAATTTCAATAAAAGTATTAAATTTATTCTATTAAACTGATATATTTTTAAATACGATTACATTTTTAATGATGATGATGATGTCGTGTCCGCTTTTTACTGCGGAAAGAGGGGTGCAGTAGCTTCTGAGGGTACATTTTTAATGATGGAGACAATGAAAAGAATCAATTATTTTTGTTTTAAATTTAACATTTATTAATTAGAAGAAAAAGAATAAGAAAACTTCACGCATTTGAATGCCGTATTATATAAAATTTTGTATATTATCTCACATGTGTTGTCGAGTTGCATCATTTTTTAACTAGCACCTTATGAAAAAAAAATTCTTATTTTTCCTGATTGCAAATTTTACTTAGCTTAATTGTAGCTTAAATTTATCTAAAATATTAAGTCTTTTTTTCTGTGAATATTTTTTAGTTATGAAGCAATGCGTGAACATCGTGGCGAATACCTCTGCTTTCGAGAAAATCGGAGCTCAGATGTTCTCGATTAAGATGCTTGGTTGTGAGAAGCACGAAATTTATTCGGATGGTTACCTCAGATGCATTGCCGAGGACTATCCAATCACTATTTACCACCCCTCTGGCACTTGCAAAATGGGAAATCCAGTAGATGAGACAACCGTCGTGGATCCTGAATTGAAGTAAAAGCAAAGCATCCTTTTCATTTACATTGAAATTTATTCACACGATTCAAATGGGAAACAAAGAATTAAAGAAAAATTGTTGTGGATTTTAGCTTATAGTTGTGTTTTTGATCCTTTTTAAAAACTATACGATAGAGGTGTACTGACTCCTTAATATTATAAATCCTTAATATTATAAAAAATAATAACGCATTATTTTTTATAATATTAAGGATAGACAAAAAAGGGAACGTTATTTTTTTGTGATACCGTTTTATCATTTTCAGAGTATTTTTTATTATATTGAATATATATATTTGCACAAACAGTAAAAACCATTATAGAAATCATTTTTGATGTCTTTTGGTGGTGAAGCAGATGATTGCTGGATCGTTTCCATAGGCCTTCTGCATCTTCAAATCTGTTTTTTCTTTAACCCTTTTCAGGTAAAAAACGAAAAAAAAAAACGGCACGAAGTTAGTCTAGGAAAGTAAGTTGGTATAAGAAACAGGTCATGCCATTTTCGTCTAAAAATATTATGATGAAATAGCTTATTGTTCAGGTGCATAATCGTAATTGGAAAATAAACATCTTATTTGCATAAATCGGACCTTTTTCAATGCACCTGGTTACTAAAATTAATCCTTTTACATCCCCCCTTTGTTGAGTATGCTGGCGTTGGTCTGCAAATCTTGATTCTAGAGCTTTCTCAATTACCTCTTCTATTATTGTCACCAGTCATCATGTTGTAGTATTCAGAGGAGAAAACCCCTCCTAAAGTTGATTTGCTATTTTTCAAAGCGACATCTTTGCAATTTGTCTACCAATTTCTTTCATTTAAATTGACAGTCTTAAAATACAATTTTTGTTCCAGAAATTGTTTGTACCTAGTAACCCTTGTTCCGTATAAATATAACATGCGTTTGTGCATAATTAATAATTAATTTCATACCTTAAAGTCAAATGCTTGGTTTTATCCAAAGATTTTTCCGAATTAATTCACATCAGTGTTGCTTTTTTTTAAAAGGTGCATATCTCCAATTAGATTTACCTTTTAAATCAACATAGAATTCTTTATAAGAATATGACTGCCAACAGAAGCTAGTGAATTTGAAAGTATACATTCTTTTAAATATAATACCAATTTCTCAGAAAAAATCAGAATATAATGAATGTTGAAATACTTAAGAGGATTATGAAATGTTTTCGTAATTTTAGTTGTTTGTACTGAATTTCTGCATAAAAATTGAAGAAATTAGTAAACTAATGAGGATTGTATATAAGATCGCAACTAATGTAACGAGCATCAGATGAAAGAAAGAATGGAATTCGTAATTACTTATGGGTTCGATTGAACAACTTGCAAGTCAATACTAAAGCCTATCAATATATGTTTTATAGAATGAAAATTTGATAGAGGTTTAATCAATTAAACTTTACTACAGAACAAGTAGCACAATAAATTTAAAAGCAAAGTAATAAATATAATAAATAAACCAGTAGGTCTAAGAATGGTTGCTTGGTATAAGAAACAGCAGTGATCGCAAAGAGTACCGGTAAAGTTTTACTGAACTAAGAAGCATTGCCTTCTCCAGAATAAGAAAAACAAACAGGTTCCCATCATTAACTTCTTTGCACTTTGTTTACTCCAACTGCAACCGTGTTAAAAATGAAACCAGAAGTTTTCTAAGAAGCATCACTCTTTTTTTACATGTTCTATTTTTGAAGCATCTTGTAAAGTAATATATTTCTTGGATTTGTAAATAATAAGAATTCGGTAGCATCCCGTTCTTTCAATAATTTGTAATTGATATTGTCTTCACCCAGAATTCTATAACAGACCATAGCTACAGAGATGGAAATGCAATTTAGATACAAATTATATATTAATATAAAATCGAAATTGAATTCGTATTATAAAAAGGCTAAACCAATAAAAAGAAAGAAAGAAAGAAAGACGAATAATAATTAAAAGGATATAATGAACTTCAAGACTGGAA
Organism: Argiope argentata; assembly: GCA_026289955.1. Taxonomy (NCBI): domain Eukaryota; kingdom Metazoa; phylum Arthropoda; class Arachnida; order Araneae; family Araneidae; genus Argiope; species Argiope argentata. Next base: position 25,635 of record JAOUZG010021645.1, read on the forward strand.
TTCATCTGGTACGTTTGACTTGAATCAAGTGGTACTACTTTTGCCGTGCGTTTCTGAAGGTTCAGGTTGCACACGTTACTCAACTTTGAAAATGCATCTTCTGATCAGAATTTAAACGCATTAAAAATGTTCAGTTAATTATTCATTTTTACCCCTTCCACTCAAATTTCGTTTAATTTCTCTAATAAATATTTAACTAAAATCTTTATTCATTTTTCATAAATTTATAACCAATTTTTTACTTGTTATCTTCACTATCTCCGAAACTTCTGAGTCCTCAGCTGGGACCCTTTCAAACGCGCAGGAAAATTCGCATCACTTGGTAGAAGTCCCTTCGCGTCCATGCATTCGAAAAGTCCGTTAATTCTTTTACTTTATAGTTTATCTTTATTATTTCGTTTAGTCTTTTTATAATGCTCAGTTATTTTTGAATTTGTACTATTGCTTTATTATCATATTTTGTTCCGTATTTATGCATTTTAGATTTATCTTGCTTTTCCATTTATATAATCTGTTATAACATTTTAGTTCAAGACAGTGTCATTTCACTTCATTGCCAGATACTGTCTGCTAAAAACTGCACACAAGTCATTATATAAATATATATATTTAATATCATTGCCTTATCTTAAGAACTATATTGTTCATCATTTATTAAAAATGCGAATTATCTCAGATGTATTAATTATAACTTGCTTTTAAAAAATGACGAATCACAATTTCGATAGAAGTTTATTTAATTATTATCATGTCAGAAAAGATGTTATTTTAGGAAGTAGGTTTATGATGTCAACAAAAATCCGTAGCCGAAAATTAAAAAATTTACTCTGTGCACGAGCATCTCAAAAATTAAGCTTTTAAAAGCATATTGCCATTGCATTTACAAAATGTCTGATTTAAAAATGTAAGTTAATGTCTACAGCAAATAAATTCGAGAGAAATGCCATTTCGAGCGCGTGATCATAGGAAATGAAATACTAAAGTTATTCATTCAATGAAATAATTCAAATGAATAAAAAATATGATTTAACTCTCATGAGCACATGGTGCTTGGAAATTATGTTCTGACATGATAAGTTGAAATGTACAAAGCATATTTCATTTTAATCCTTTTTTTTTTCTTTCTTTCATAAACTTTTAAAATTAAATAGATCATATGTCAAGTTTTATTTAATTTATATATTTTGTTCGCAATTGATTCCAACTGTAATTACTGACCTCAATATTTCTTTAGCACATGGAGCTCTGCCTTTCAGGAAAATATGCTCTGACATGATACAGTGAAATATGCATAGCACATTTCATTTTAATCATTGTTTATTTTTGTTTTCAGAGTGAAGGGTATCAAGAGCCTCCGTGTTGTGGATGGATCCATCATGCCGACAATTCCTTCGGGAAATACGAATGCTCCAATCATCATGATAGCGGAAAAGGCCTCCGAGATGATTAAAAACGATAATCCCGACAGGGAGAAATGTATTGATGTAATAAAACTGGAATAATAAGGAATCGATAGTAAAAAGTCAATATAATTATTGCCCAATTCCATTATATTTTATTTAAATCATGTTGAATTACAATGTTCAAAAAATTTTATGCAAATAAAATTATAACGTTTTTAATAAACAAGGGAATTATGGCATTTAGAATGATTTAAAAATTAACTCTCTTTTCGTTATTTAAATTTTCAAAGTATTTTTTTAGTTTTCTTTGAAATCCTACACCTACTCACTTAGTTTCAGTAATTGCAAGGGAAATTAGTGGAAAATTACAGATATATAAGGAAAATGCAAAAACGAATATGTATCGAAAACTATAATTATCTTTACTTATAATAAAGCTCAATGTGTGTGTGTGTGTATTGGCGCTATACAGGCCAGACCGTCTGATCTACAGCTACCAAACTAGGTACCTTGGTGACCGGGAATGTGCACCTCTGAGCCCTTTTTAAAAAAATTTATTAAATTTTGAATTGATTAAAAATAAGCAAAATTTTGACATTTTTTCGCTATAACTTCCGAAAATATTACAGCACAAAATTGAATTTTGCATCAAATTGAAGCTAAAAAATTAGCTTTTCAATCTTACTTATGTTTTGAATTTATCTCTATTTAAAATTCTATTTTTAATGATTTTTTAAAAATTTAATTTGATTGTATTTTTTAGCAATTTATTTCACATAAAATAAAAATAAAATTTTGTCTTCACGAGGATAACAAAAAAATCAGCTTTTAATATGTTGCCATTACATTTTCAGAATCTCTTATTTTAAAAAAGTTAATTACTACCAAAAATAAAAAAAAGTAAAACATAATTTTAATCACGTAGATTACAAGAAATGAAATAAATAAGAATTGTGATATTTTTTATACAATAAATGCAAGAGAAAATTTTTCTTTATCGTTTGCAGTATCAAATTTATTAATTCAATTAAAGAATTAAAATAAATAAAATAAAAATATATTATAAAAGTGCGACAGTTAAAACTAAAAAAGAATTTTTAGAAAAGCACCTAATGATAATCTTCTGATGGCGAGATAAATTATTTAAAAGTAAGATATCATAAACGAACTTGAATATGATGTCATTTCAAAGAAACGACAAAAACCAATTGATAATAAGTAGAAGTAAAATGTTTTTGCATCATTTTTTTTAATTTTAAAAACAATAAGACATGTTTTGAATTGTTACTTTTAATTATGTGAAGAAGATATATTGTGCAAATCAAAGAATTCGCCTTCGTGCTGTACTGGTAAAAGTAGGTCAGCTATCAGCTATTTGAAAACGCATCTTCTTTCAAACATGGGTTCTGTGTCACTTGCGCTCACTCTTATTAGTGCTAACTCATTAGAGGGTGTCATTTGCGCTCAAGCCTTAAAAAGGGTACCACATTATAACTTTTATCTTTGTATGTAAAATTTGGTGATTTTACAATTCGCGCCATACGGTAATCAATCATTGTCAAAGTGAGAATGATACTCCATGTTTCTGAAAACGAAAAAAGGCTTCCGTGGGAGAAATGCTAAGGACCGTTACTGCGTTTCAAACGAGTGATAAAAGTAATAAGTAGATTGAGTGAAATTTGCTTTAAAAATTTACTATGAAGGAACATGTTCATAATTTTCCTACACTGAAGACATTTATAAAAATTGTAATTGTGGCGCACATTATACAAATTTAATGTCTTATGTGAATTATAATTTTTAGTTTTAGGAGGATTTAATCTTTATATGTCTTAAAGTTTAATTTTGTTTAACAAAATGAAAAAAACATAAAAAGTGTTTTTTATTCAAATTTAAATGGATATCAATAATGTTTAGTTCTTTTCATATGTATTTATGCTTGTATGTATATATATTCTACAAATGGATACTTGAAATGAGCTAAAAAAATTTACGTTAAAGCTGTTCAAATAAGTTATCCTTTCTGGCAAATTAATAAGCGCTTCGGCTAAAATAAATTATAAGAATCATATTTAAAATTTCAAAAAACAGCTGCTGGTTAATTCTCAGGGGAAAAAACATATTTTCAAATCGAAAGTTTTGATAATTACTGAAATTACTTCAAATCTGAAATACATTACTTCATTTCCTAGCTCATTTATTGTCAGATTTTATACATAATCTAATGTACCACAAACAATATTTAAATGCAGCATCTACACGTACTACCTTAAAACGCTTAGTTCTCAGAAACAGCATCATGTGCTAAAGTTTTATTCACAGGTAAGCAAGTAGTAAAGTTCATTCTAATTCCCTTAAAACCCTACCAGTGATTTAATACTAATTTTCAATTTATCCTAGATTTGAGCATGAAGAAAGCTAGAAATTAAAAATGTTACTTTATATTTTATTCATTCTTTTGTTTCCTTCTTTTTTCGACCATGAATTTCCTGTCAAAAGTATAGATTCATGTAAATTGAACCTTCATTGTGACCGAAATTGAAATTACAATAATAAATGTTTAAATATTAAGGCGTAAGATAAGACTGATTTCATAGCTGTGTTAATTTCATAGCTGTTTCTGAAGTAACCTTTTTTTCTAAAAAGCATTACATCGTTGCATTTAGAAATAATTTTTTTTCTTTTTTAAATGCTGCATCCAGACATACTTCGAATTACAAAATTTCATTAAATAAGGTAGGCAATTGAACAAAAATTTCAAAAAAAAGAAAGAATTTTTATATGTTTATCATAAGTTTAAATGTAACAAAGTACAATTTTTCTTTTATTTTCATTTATACTGACAGAATTTCACACTTCTATCCAGCAAATATGCTTAGTTTTAAATTTAAAAGCACTGCTCATAGTATATAT
>JAOUZG010021651.1:562-28310 GCA_026289955.1 Argiope argentata
CCCACGTTGCGATGTAATATGATTATATGGGTGCGAATGCACGTTTTACCCCCCATTGCAGGGTCACTATGTGCGTGAAAAGGCGTTTTGTAGCTTAATTACGCATCAAAACACGCAATTACATGCTAAACGTACAGGAGTTAAAAAGCACGTTTCTCCACGTATAACTCGCTTCCGCTTAATGAGTCTGTGAATTTGGTGATGCGGTCAGATGCAGCTTTGCAAGATCTATCATTTGCCACCCTCCGATCGATTCTACGTATATGAGGGGGGTGCGAAATTTTAACTATTTCGTTTTCCCGCCACTGCCCTAGGCGGCCGTTAGAAAGAATGACTGCCCACGTTGCGATGTAATATGATTATATGGGTGCGAATGCACGTTTTACACCCCATTGCAGGGTCACTATGTGCGTGAAAAGGCGTTTTTTAGCTTAATTACGCATCAAAACACGCAATTGCATGCTAAACGTACGTGAGTGAAAAAGTGCGTTTCTCCGCGTATAACTCGCTTCCGCTTAATGAGTCTGTGAATCTGGTAATTCGGTCAGATGCAGCTTTGCAAGATCTATCATTTGCCACAGACTGATGGATTCTACGTTTATTAGGGGGGGTGCGAAATTTTAACTATTTCGTTTTCCCGCCACTGCCCTAGGCGGCCGTTAGAAAGAATGACTGCCCACGTTGCGATGTAATATGATTATATGGGTGCGAATGCACGTTTTACACCCCATTGCAGGGTCACTATGTGCGTGAAAAGGCTTTTTTAGCTTAATTACGCATCAAAACACGCAATTACATGCTAAACGTACGGGAGTGATAAAGCGCATTTCTCCGCGTATAACTCACTTCCGCTTAATGAGTCTGTGAACTGGTGATGCGGTCAGATGCAGCTATGCAAGATCTATCATCTGCCACCTTCCGATCGATTCTACGTATATTAGAGGTGTGCGAAATTTTAACCATTTCGTTTTCCCGCCACTGCCCTAGACGGCCGTTAGAACGAATTACTGCCCACGTTGCAATGTAATATAAATATATGGGTGCGAATGCAAGTTTTACACCCCATTGCAGGGTCACTATGTGCGTGAAAGGGAGTTTTTTAGCTTAATTACGCATCAAAACACGCAATTACATGCTAAACGTACGGGAGTGAAAAAGCGCGTTTCTCCGCGTATAACTCACTTCCGCTTAATGAGTCTGTGAATCTGGTGAAGCGGTCAGATGCAGCTTTGCAAGATCTATCATTTTCCCGCCTCCGATCGATTCTACGTATATTAGAGGGGTGCGAAATTTTAACCATTTCGTTTTCCCGCCACTGCCCTATGCGGCCGTTAGAAAGAATGACTGCCCACGTTGCAATGTAATATGATTATATGGGTGCGAATGCACGTTTTACACCCCATTGCAGGGTCACTATGTGCGTGAAAAGGCTTTTTTAGCTTAATTACGCATCAAAACACGCAATTAAATGCTAAACGTACGGGAGTGATAAAGCGCGTTTCTCCGCGTATAACTCGCTTCCGCTTAATGAGTCTGTGAATCTGGTGATGCGATCAGACGCAGCTTTGCAAGATCTATCATTTGCCACCGACTGATGGATTCAACGTATATTAGGGGGGGGGGTGCGAAATTTTAAACATTTCGTTTTCCCGCCACTGCCCTAGGCGGCCGTTAGAAAGAATGACTGCCCACGTTGCGATGTAATATGATTATATGGGTGCGAATGCACGTTTTACAACCGTTGCAGGGTCACGATGTGCGTGAAAAGGCTTTTTTAGCTTAATTACGAATCAAAACACGCAATTACATGCTAAACGTACGGGAGTGAAAAAGCGCGTTTCTCCGCGTATAACTCGCTTCCCCTTAATGAGTCTGTGAATCTGGTGATGCGGTCAGATGCAGCTTTGCAAGATCTATCATTTGCCACCCTCTAATGGAAGTTAGAAAGAATGACTGCCCACGTTGCGATTTAATATGATTATATGGGTGCGAATGCACGTTTTACACCCCATTGCAGGGTCATTATGTGCGTGAAAGGGGTTTGTAGCTTAATTACGCATCAAAACACGCAATTACGTACTAAACGTAGAGGAGTTAAAAAGCGCGTTTGTCCGCGTATAACTCGCTCCGCTTAATAAGTCTGTGAATTTGGTGATGCGGTCAGATGCAGCTTTGCAAGATCTATCATTTGCCAACCTCCGATCGATTCTACGTATATCAGGGGTGTGTGAAATTTTAACCATTTCGTTTTCCCGCCACTGCCCTAGGTGGCCGTTAGAAACAATGACTGCACACGTTGCGATGTAATATGATTATATGGGAGCGAATGCACGTTTTACACCCCATTGCAGGGTCACTATGTGCGTGAAAAGGCTTTTTTAGCTTAATTACGCATCAAAACACGCAATTACATGCTAAACGTACGGGAGTGATAAAGCGCGTTTCTCCGCGTATAACTCACTTCCGCTTAATGAGTCTGTGAATCTGGTGAAGCGGTCAGATGCAGCTTTGCAAGATCTATCATTTTCCCGCCTCCGATCGATTCTACGTATATTAGAGGGGTGCGAAATTGTAACCATTTCGTTTTCCCGCCACTGCCCTAGACGGCCATTAGAAAGAATGACTGCCCACGTTGCGTTGTAATATGATTATATGGGTGCGAATGCACGTTTTACACCCCATTGCATTGTCATTATGTGCGTGAAAGGGCGTTTTTTAGCTTAATTACGCATCAAAACACGCAATTACATAATAATTAGAAGGGGGTGAAATTTGCACCCTTTCGTTTTTTAGCGTCTTCCATTGCCAACCGCTAAGAGTGAATGACGTCACACAGTCTCATGGAATATTATTAATAAGAACAAAATATCTGTCATTAAATTCTTGGATTATGCATCTTTACCTGACGGGCTACACATTTAAAAAACAATAAAAGTATTTGTGGAATAGGTTTTTTTGATAGAAGGTAATTATTGAAAATTGCTGCTTTAAATAAATTTTACATCTAATTTTTCTTACAAACTGAAAAGTATCTTTTTTATATTTAAAACCTACCACAATTTTCATTTACCTGCATCTTTTGAGTATTCTGTTTCTTTTATAAATATACGATTAAAATAAGCTTCCAAAAGCCGTCTGGCAACGATACGCGTTGATCAATTTTTGTTAACATCATTCAATCATATTCATTGTTCAAATTTTTTTAACTCTATTCCAGATATTCTGTTGGAAAAGCAAGATGAATTCTGTTTTGAATATGTGTGATGATGCAAATTTAGATTTCATGAATACAGAAGAATCTACTGGCGTGAGTTTATTTATATATTTTCTCAATCAGTAGCTGTAACATTTTCCGTAAGTAATTGGTATTACTGTTGAAAGAAAAATTTACTATTAATAATACTTATCTTTCGTGCACTTTTATTTAATCTAATAAAAATTTTACTGGTTTAATCATTTTTTTTCTTTGAAACCGGTATTTTTTAAGAAATTCATTTGTTTCGAAATTTTGATTCAATCTGATACAAATTACTAATTATTGCTGGACAAATAGCTATTTTTATTTATTATATAGCTATTATTTTTATTATTTTACTTTCATCGAAATCTAGATTTGTGAGATGTAAATTCTCTATTCTTCTCAGACTTTGTTTTAGGATTTAAATATCATTTAGGTATTAGTTGTGTTATTTGTTCCAGTGCCATTATAATTGCGGATATTTTTATTAAGTGTAGAATACTTTTGAACATTTCAGGTGAATTCGCCAATACTAAATTTACGGGAACATTGGCATTATATGAAATGTGTTTGCCATTATATTCGTTGACATTGTAAAATGATGATAAGCATCTTTGAACATTATTAGCCTGATTGTGAAGTATTATTTGTTATCATTAATCAAAAATGCCTATATTTACTGAAGAAATTTTTTCAAGATTATTGATTAAGGTGTTAAGGCTAATAATAATATTTTTGTTTTTAATCAATGATTATTATTTAAATGAGATAAAATAAAGATTAATTAAAGAATTAATTGCCAAAATTTCTTATATGTTTTTAACAACCATGTGATACTAATTGTATCAAATTTTTAATTGTTAGTAAAGGACAACAGAAATATTTTAGAGTTTAAGATTTCCATTAAAATAAGCAAATAAAGTAATATCAAAAAGGTGAATAGATTGATAGAACAACTATGAATGTATCAATTGAATTCCTCATTGCTAAAATTTGTGATAAGATATTGTGAAATGCAAATTCATATTTGAGAATATTTTTTATAACTTTTTCATTTTTTTAATAAGATTATTTTAAAATTGTACTAACTTGTCCCATTATTATTCTAAATTCCTGCCAAACACTAAAAAATCTTGCAAAATATAGTCAGATATACCATATTTGGCAATTTATCATTGTTAAAAGTGACAGTTTGTTTATTATATTTTTTTAGTTAGCTGCAATTAAAATCTATTATAAAGAAACAATTGTCAGAGATGATTTTTTACCCTTATTTGTATAAGTTAGCCAAATTTATGATAGTTGAATTCAATTAAGCTATTCTAATTTATTAAGTTACATTTATTGGTATTACTAATTGCAAGGCATCAGTATTTATTGTAATCAAAAACAGTTTTATCATTTTTTGTAACAGTGTTTAGTGGCAAGAAAGGGACTTAAATTTGAATATAATTTGTAAACAATTTTTTTTAAAGAAAAGTATTTAATTTTTGAAAATTAACAGTAAAAACATGTATTTTATTTCTTTCAGATTTTAAATTTGATAAATCAAACCATGATCTTAATCTTTGATTATTGATTATATCAAGAAAAAAAATAAATCGAAGGAAAGTTTTCAAGGAACAAATCCAGGATAAGATAGATACAATATTATTAACAAATATTGAGATAATAATTTCAAATTAATAATATGCAGTTAATTCTTAGTAAATTTGATCTTCTACTTTCTCTTTTTTCATCAATGGCCATTGTTGTTTATTGAAATATTGGAATGATTATGCTTAAGGGGCAGTATTAAAAATATATACTGGTCCAACTTCTTGAAACACAGAGAATGTTCAGTATATAGTTTTTAGTGAATTAGATGGTGAAAAATTTGGTTGAAGATTGGTGAGTCCCTCAAGTTTGTCACCAATATGGCAACACAATGGAACACTCTTCGAGCAACCCTAATGATGTTTTCTTACTACTTTTTACAATGGTTGAGTTGTACATAGTTTACAACTATTTTATGAAAAATTTTAAATTATAAAAATATATCAATTAATGATTTAATTTTGTTCTTTATTATAATTAAAAGATTTTGTAGCTAATGAGACATGGCAGTTTTATTTTTAATGTGAATATGAACAGAAAATATTTTCTCTTTTGCAATTTTTAATTGTCAGTTTGTGCTTTATAAAATTGTCGGAATTCTGACTTTGCAGAATTGCCTGTATTCTTACTTTAAAAGTTAGCTGCAATGGAATTCTTTGCAGTTCTTGTAATTCATTTGGTGTTCTAAGGGTTGGTTCCCTTGATAATTTGTTATGTCGGCAATTGTACAAGAGTAGATGAAATATATATATATATATATATATATATATATATATATATATATATATATATATATATAATATGAGTGAAATTAGAAAAGGATGTTTATTTAAAATTATGTGCTGCTTGTATTAAATTATGTATTGATTAGGTACTGTTCCTGCTATCCACACATTCCTTATATTCTATGAGCTAGCGAAGATACCACTTCCGCTGCTAGCAAAGTTGTGGGATGTTTTTAAATTAAAAAATTCTACCCAGTGCCTTCTACATATGCTGAAGGCATTGCATGCTCTCTTATCCTGCATCCAACTGATTGCTGCAGCCAATCTTGGGGGGGGGGGACGCAGCCAATCTTAGGGAGGGATATAATTAATATATCATTAAAAAAATATTAATTATATAATTGAAAATGGTAACTGAAACTGTTCAGGAGAAGCATTTCTTTACTTTGTCCATCATACTTATTGGCGACTTGGTGTGCTTAGCACTGCAAGGGGCACATTGAATTTTTACCACAAATTTTATATATCTGATAAATACATATTTAATCATTTATATTGTTAAGGAAGAATATACAAACTGATATGATCAATGTTAAATAGAAATATTGTTAATATAAATATTTGTTGTGCTAAAGTGTTAGATATACTGAACATAGGAGAAGTTGCTCAAATAACACTTATGTGAAATTCCATTATTTGTTTTAAACTTATTGTTTCTATGATGAATCTTGAGAAATTTTTATATAAAACAATTCTATTGGATATTTTTCTTAAAATTTTAAACAAAAGTTTTTTGAAACCTTTATTCTTTAAGAGTTCTATGTACAGAGAAAGAAACCCAATTTTACTGAGTGCCACATGAATGTTAGAAGGACTCTTGGTACAAAGAATTAATTGTATAAGCTCTCCGATTTTGGAATTTCACGTTTGCGATTGATATTCACAATGTAGTTTAGAAGGAGTAATCAACTAATTTAATATTTAGTAGTATTTTATTTGACACAACTTTATTTTTAACAATAGTTTTTTTTCCATCCAGGTGAATCTGATAACGTCTGTGTGCCTATAAAATTGTAAGACCACAAATTCATCTCCAAAGAATGGGCTCAGTCCTTTCTCTCAATAGTTTTATTCCTAACAGTGATTTTAATAAAATCTCCCTAATTTTTTTGGAATTTTATAAGCAAATTATTTATTTAAAAAAATATTAAATAGATTTTATTGAGAAAGGAAATGAATAAAATTAAGTTGAATTTTTCAACTCGTGCTACTTATTTAATGTGTGTAAAATGACATGATGTTTCTTTGTAATTGCCTGATTTTCATAAAAAAAAGGGAATATCCTAAATGTTAGTTAAATGGCACATTTATACCATTTTTTAAAATAAAGATAAAAATAGTTATTTTGGAAATAATATTAGGACAGATTCTATTCCTTAGTTTTTCTAAATGTGGAATATTACCAACTTAATTAAGTAAAGTAAACTTACTGTTAACCTTTCTCCCTTTAACATTCAGCATAAGCCAAGATTATTCCGTATTTCTGAAAGCTTTTCAGCAATTTTTGTTTATTTGTATGTAACTAAAAAAAAAAGCTGTGCGAGATTCATTTAAATAACTTGGTAGGAATATAGCTTCGTTCAAAATAGAAATTGATTACTCCTATATCATCAGGAATTGAAAGAAGAATAAAAAAGTTATAAAATATATTGTTTCAGAAATCTAATGCACATTAAAAAGCATTATTTCTTTGTCATAGAAGAAAAAGTTTATATGAAAGCAGTGACCAACTTAGTGTTAGTTAATTTTTATAATTCAAATTTATAGCTGCTAAAATATATTTAGCTTGTTCTTGATCATTTACTCACAAAAATATGTTTAACCACAAATTTTAATAGACATGTAACATTTACTTCTGTTTTTAAAAGCCTTATACTATTCCACATTTTGTGCAATGCATCTCTTTTAATGTTTGATAATCTCACCTGAAATGGAAACTTTGACGGAACTGAACGGAAACTAATACTGAAATACGAAAAAAAAAATGAAAGTGTTTAAACTTTAAATAATACAAAAACTTTCTCATTCAAAATTGTTTATACTCATTACAGATAATTAATTTCACTAACATTGATCCTCTACATCCAATAATTTATCACATTAAGGAATAACAGGATTTAAAAAGGGATACGCTAAATAAAATAAAAATTATAATGCTATAACTTCCAAAACTATTACAGTACAAAATTTATTTTTGCATCATAATAAAACTAAAAAAATATATCTTTTTAATGACACCAAAGTTTTCTGGAGGCATCAATATTTTAAATAAAAATTGTTGAACTCCAATCAACAAAATCATTCCCTAAAACTGAATAATTTATGAAATATGAATATTATTCTTCTATAAAAACTGGTGCTTTTAGACCACTTCATAGACAGTCTGAAAGAAGATATCTTGCCAGTGTTTCTCGACAGTGACCTATGATTTTGAAAATATTTATTGTTCTAATATTGATATATAAAAACTGACATATTTGATGGAAGAAAGATAGAAAGCTTACTTATTTATTTAAAAGTTGAACTGTCGAGTATTTCGCAGAACATGATACCTTAGGACAAAAGGGCTATGTAAAATGTAAACTTCCTAATTTTTTTATAAGTAGGTTTATTGACTGAAGTCATATAAAATATTTTCATTTGCATCATTTAAATGTTTTTTCAGTAAAACTTAAAACTGAATTTTATGATTAAGCAGAGAAATTATTCAACAGTGTACTTACAATTTTAATATTGAAGGACTATTTTCAATTTTCATATTTTAAAAAAAACAAAGCAATGTATTTGTTCCATGAAAAATGTTTTTACATTAATTACAGTTTACCATTTCTACTCTAATTTATATAATTGAAAATTTTAGTTGTCTTTTAACTGGCAAACCAGCTGGTCGTCAAAAGCAGCTAGTTTCGTAATAAAAATATTTCTTAGTGAATTATTTTTATATATTCACATGTTTACATTCCCCTCTCCCTTTTATAAGTATAGATAACATCGATTTTGTAAAAAACTCATTCAGAAACCTGAGAATATTCAAATATTTTTAAATAAAAGATGTAGATATTCTTATATTTTACTTGTTTTTAAATAAATTTAATTCCACTGATTTTTTTTTGCAGTCTTACTTTTCTATAAATAATAGAATTAATTATTTATTACAAGATATATGAATAAGATAAATGTGTGTACATGATCCAATAAATGTAAGACCAAATAAATAAAATACAAAAAAAAAATCCAGACAAAATAGCATTGGTTTCTGAATTATATATAAAAATGTGTACAGTTATAAAAATATCCAGAAGAAAAAAAGCTATGAAAACTTTGTGTTGTCCCCTCCCCCATTTGAGCATGTATAATTGCAAATGGATCAGAATTTGCATTCATTAAAGATATCTGGGCTGAACAAGTCTTGGGAATAAACAGTTAAAATAAAAAATCAATTCCCCACCTTTTTTTACTTTGTTAAAGTATTGGGGCCATTTTCACCATACGCTTACATTTCAGAATTTTAATTTTTTTTTTCAAACTTCATAATTTTCTACAGAAATGAAAATGGGTGTTTAGACAAATGTTTAAAGTACATGGAAAAGTTATTGGTCATACACTTTTGTTAATAATTTAATATGAAAATGCTGTTGCAATGTCAAGTTATAGTACAAATTGTCAAGTCCGTTACCATACAAAAATTCTTAAAATTTATACCATTAAGTTTTATTAAAGTTAAAAAAAAACAATATATTTTGAAGTAAATTATGTCCCTTGAGTTCAAAACATAATATTTCTCAGTAATTCTCAAATTGAAATGAAAGGCATTTATAGCCATGAATTTGAAACACATAGAAATTTATACATGAACTTTTTCTAATAAAAAACAAAATATGTCTATTTAAATTATTGAATTTTAGGAAAATCACATCTCTGTTTCTTATCTCAGAGGAAAATAACTAAAGAGTAAGGAAAAACTGATATTAATATGAAAATATCATTAAAAGGTGTGCGGTAACAGACTTGACAGTTGGTAACGGATTTGACCATAATCTGTTGCCAACTGTCAAGTCTGTTACTGCTCAGTTTTTATTGATATTTTCAAGTTTAATATATATAATCCAAATATTTTTTAAAGCTAAGATAAAGAAATCATTTTATTATCTAATATTGAAATCAATGTATATCTTATTTAAAAATCAAGCAAATACTTATCAAGTAATGTCACATAATCTATAAATATGAAAAGAACATAGAGATTTTACTATGATTGAAAAATAATGCATTTATTTGTCATATGTATTAAGAGTAATTGGAAACTGATAATACATTCTGTTGCCTCTCATTGTTAGTTTTGGTTGTGGGAGAATGGCAATAATTTGTTCAGAATTAACATATGATACATCATTTTCATCAATTTGAAATATTTTTCTATTGTGGTCCTTTGCTTTCAGACACATTATTTGAATTTCTCCCTCATCATCCATTTTCTTTTGAATTATAGCAGTATATGTGAATTTAGTTTTTTTTTTTTTTTTTTTTTTTTTTTTTTGCTTTCTCCTATGAATTCGACTAAAACATATACACCCTCAGACAATTTAGCATCAGATACTTGCTGCAGAGACATATCTTCTTCGCGAAATTCCTCATCAGAGTTTATGGATATTTTACTCCCTGAAGAAGAATAAATCCTTTTTGGGGGAATAAAACGTGTGTGAATTTTTTCTTCTTTTCTGAAATTAAATTCCTCCATGGGGTAGCATTTGCACAATCCACTTCTGTTGCAATAACAATTGACACTTCTATAAAAAAAAATCTCCCTTTTTCTTTGGTGATTAGTTGATGAACATTAAATGTACCAGGAAGACTAGGTATATCCGTTGGTAAATGCTGTTGTACCAAATTGATGTCATCTTCATCAACAAAAAATACTTTGACAGCTGTTTTACCTTTAATTTTTTTATAAAGATCAGGGGCATCAAAAATATCTGTACCATAAGCAATCAAGTTATCAGCAGTTCTTTTAATAACTGCTCCAATGCCATCAGCAGCTCCTTTGCCATGGCCAGCTTCGAAAAATGACCAAGTACCTTCCTGAAATCCATGTTCAAATAGCAAGTGCGTAAACAGATAAAAAATTTTCTTTTGACGATACTGAGTGCATGGACCATCAGAAAAAAAATGAAGGATTGAAACGTTGGGTGCTTTGAATTTTGGCAACAACAATATTGGTTTGAGATGGGCCCATATCGCTATAGGACTGTGGTCATGGCTTGATGATATAGTGCAAAAAGAAATGGGCTTATTTTCTCCTCCAATATATAGGACACCTGTATGGAGAGTAGCTTGAGCTCTAGATGCACCATAGTGAAAAGTTTGCACTTCTTCACTGAATTTGCATGCATAATTCTCAGAGAAGTCAATATGTAACAAAGCTTCATTTGTTTCCAAATTGCTTTTGCACATTCTGTATGCTAGGAACTGCTGATTAATATTGAAAACGGGCTTTTTAAAACGCATCAAATCTGCTTCAAAATTTTCGATTAATAATCTAACTGATCCTTCTTTTTTCTCTTTAACCATTTTTTGAATGCATATTTCTTTTTTTTTTCCCTCCAACAATTTTTTCCCTTTTTTCTCTTCTTTTTTCCCACGAATACCAGTTAATGATATTAGTTTCCTCAGCTATATTTACTTCAACTTTTTTATTGCTACAATGTATGCATTTGTTATACATACAATCAATTGATTTAACATTGCATACTGTCGATGAATATATTGTCTTAAGATTATTTGTTGGTAATGCCTTTACACTAATTAACTTTTGTGCTTTTAACTTGAAATTAGAATGGATGATGCAAGCACATGTATTTCTATTTTCAGCACTAGGTGGAAGAACATGGAAAGGACGAAATCTTCTAAATGTTGTATAAGATACTTTGAAACTGGAATTTTCCCTACAAAATCTTTGATACAAATTTTTCATTGTATAGTCAAATAACGTTTTTGACGCTTTTCCTTCTTCTTTGTAACTGTTTCTCTTTTGCCAGCTGTGGCCCGACTGACATCATCCCGTTCAAAAAATTGTGAAATAATTTTTTGCTCACATATTGGTCTAATGGTGCGATTTGAGACTCCAAGATACGAATATAATCCTTGACGTAAAAGACGATATTTTTTTACCATTTTACTGACTGTAATTTGTTGAATTAATCTTTTCTTCCTATTGTTTGTAGTTTTGTATTTATCTACTAATGTTTGTTGAAACACATTATGCAAAAACAACTGACGTGCCACTGGATGATTTCTCGCCATTTTTCCTTTGAAATGCTTCACTATGGTACCCATCGTTTTTGTTTTTGGAGTTAACTGCTCCTCTGGTACTTGATTTATGTCCTTATTTATTTGTGCTGCATTTTGCCTTTGCCACCTTTTTTTATACATTTGGACCTGTCGCTTTAGTTTTTCATTACATTTCTGCAGCTTTATATTATCTTTGGTCAGTTTGCTTCGGTTTCTATAAACTTTCTTGCGTCCTCTCATCTTGTTTCCAGAAAAATTAACCTTTTCATTTGAAGATTTTTCAGTTTGTGATGGAGTTGTTTCAATGACTGATAACTGAACTTTCCGCATGCGACATTTAGCTTTCTTTTCACGTCAGTACTTTCTTTGACACCTTTGACCTCTAGCTGTTAAATCACTGATCTTTTTACGTGTATTCTTTTTCCTGCAAAACAGAAAAAATGCTTTCAATAACTTGCATACAAAATAAAGATAAACAAGAACTATATTACCTTAATAAAATTATACTAATTAGCAAGCCAATATAATGGCAAAATCATTTAATTTTTTAAAGAAAAAACAGCCTAGGAAGTAAAATTTTTACAAATGAAACATCCAAGTAGTTGAAACCAAAATTACATGTTGAAATTTTTTTTTCAATTAAATTTAAAAATGAATTACCCTACTACATGGAACTCGTCATAAATGGGAGATTGTTTTGGATTAAAGGAAAAATTAACCAATAAAAATTATAAAGAAACTGATCATAATAAAGATAGAAAAATAAAACAGCAGATGGAATTTTTTTTTTCTTTTTGCACAATGAATGTTTCAAAATTAAACAATGAAAATTTGTATTTAGGTTTAAACTTAAAAAGTCAAAAAAAAAAAAAAAAACAGGAATAATAAAATAATAATAATATTTTGCTTAGTATTAAAAGAAAAAAATATTTAAAATAATCTTATAAATAACTTATAAGTATCATAAATAAAAATACATTACCTTTCTTTATCTTTGTTTTTGGCTTGTTCATATTTTTCAGGATTTTGTTTTAGCCTTTCCCTATAGCGCCTTTGCTTTTCTGCAGGTGTTAAAGCCATCCTACATTCAAAATAATATTTATTTACCACTGTACTCAAATAATGTCAAGTCTGTTACCTTCAGTTAAATCCGTTACCAGTAATATGGTAACAGACTTGACAAGTAATGGACTTGACATTCAAATGAAATCGTAAAATAAAAACTAACTTACATAATTTGAAATTTAAAGAACAATATAAATATCTTCTAAATCTAACTAGGTAATAGTATTTAAACATAAAATTGCTAAAAATATTATTTTAATATTAAAAATTATGGTAACAGACTTGACAAAGAATAAAAATACCTACCTTGAAGAAAACTTATTCTTGTTAGAACTGCAAAGCTTCACAACAGAAGAAAAAAAAATGGCTAGATAAAGTTGCTAGACAAGTTTAACAATATCTTCCAGTATGTGCTGCCATCTTTAGGCAGAATTATAAACCTATTTTTGCTAAAATAATGAGAAGGTAACAGACTTGACATAAAGTGGGAGACAAAGTATTTTATAAATTTTGCTTAAGTAGAAATTTCCAGAAATTAATATTTACCATCAATATAACAGACTAATACTTCATATTTAATATGTATCAACTTTTATATAAAAAATAAATAAATTTAATAGCAAAGAAATAACATTTAATTTCATATAACTAGAAAGGGACAGGCATATTTGCCTAGAGTCACATTTTTAAGCATTTGTCTAAAAAAAATTTATTGATTTTTTTTAATGCTAGAAATATTTAATATAGTCTTCTTTACTTAAAGCACTGCTCAAGTTAAACTTTTAAATTTAATTTATGCTTGAATTTTCTATTTTTCCCTCTGGGACATCATATGTAAGCGAATTTTGAAAATAACCCATTGAATTATGAATAATTTTTTCTTTTTTTGTTCCTTCTCCATCCACTTTGAAAACAAACAAAAGCTTTTTTGTGTTACTTACAACTAGCCCTGCACTTGGAAATAATATTTGTGATTTTTATTTATTGTTGTTTTTTCATCTTTATTTCATTTTCAAAATGGAAATTTAAAAAATTTTTGATTGCTTTATCTGGAGTATTATTTTTTGTGCAATTCATCATCACCAATAATCTGTAATGTAAGAGTTTCAAATTCTTTTAACTAAAAGAGTTTCAAATTCTTTAAAAAAAGTTAAAATTGTTTCCAGGGTTGTGCTAATATTCGCTGAGATAAGTGTGGATTGTGAAGGCACAGATGACCACAACTGTAATGGTAAACAAAATAAAATGTGAACCAGAATGGAAATAAGGCTGTGGGGAGATTTAAAGACATAGTGAAGACTAGATAATAAAAATCACAATCAATCGGAGGGTAAGGGGGGAGGTATAATATATTCCTCTGCAAATGGAAGGAGTTAAAGAAGTATTGGGAGGAGGAGTGCAACTTTTTTTCTTCTTCCAATTTTAAGTGTAAAATACTGTTATTACTCGTTTTAAAAAAATTATATGCATCAGAAAGAAAATATCTAAATGGATGTTTTTCGGTTATTACTTTTATTTTATATGATAAAATATTTCTAAAACTGTTTAAATGGTGCAGTTGAAATTCTGTGAACTTTTAAAAAATATTTTGAGAGGTCTGAAAAAAATAAATTGTTATTATATAAACCAGTGTTTTTTTTTTTTTTTTTCGTATTCCTACCGATTGCAGTTAATTTCATGTAAAAGAAACTACAACAAAAATGCAGTGTTTTACCATAAGATAATGTTACATTTGGAAATTAAGGTGGAGTGTATACGGCACCCTTAAGGTTCAGATCCTATAATCTTTTTGTGGTTCTTTCTTTCTTTCTCTTTTTGTAACTTATAGTTTATTTATTTATTTATTTTGCTAATGAATTTTATTTTCACTAATTGACATTGCAATACTCAGCATAAGCCATTCAAGTTATGTACATGAAACTTTGCTGAACATCAGAACATATTATTGTACAAAAATCAATTTTGCACCATCTTAAATTAATGTGTATATATGTTTGTGTGTAAGCATATGATTTTTAATTTAGGCAGAGGACAATTTCTGAGAGAGAAAAAAAAATTTACATTTTTATGTTTGCTTTATTGCATCAAGGGGTCACACATTATGTACAAGTGTAAGTAATGATAACACAACATGAAATGAGGAAAAGCTAACAAACCTATAATCCCTGTAAATATATACTGTGAGATTTCTATAGGAATTTCTCACTCATCAATTTCAATAAGGGAATTACAGGGTTCTTTAAAAAGAATGCGCTTTGGTGGACAATATTTCTATCCCTTCATTCGGAGTGTGGGAACTTGTCGGGTTTTAGTCGATTCAGCAATTTTACAAAGCTTCTGTTCAATTAATTAAATAGAAAAAGTGGAATGGAATCAAAATAAGACAATATTTTAGAATTAAGTTACTATAGGCTAAATTAAGACAAAATTTTGAAATTTGATTGATTGATAAATTTTAAAATATTATATATATATATATTCAATCAGGCTAATTTTGTTTGAATAAGTTAATTTTTTCATTACTTTTAATAATTAAAAAAAATTAGTTTTGGACACAATTTGTACCAATGATTTTTATTATAATGAAACTTGAGTCTTTTCTATCATTGCTTCTTTAAATGATTGAGCTGTATAATTTTACCACTGTTAAATATCATAAAAAATAAAAAAGGCTTTCTTTGCTGTAGATTAAACTGTAAAGCAGTTCTTTAAATAAGATTCTTCACTTGATGAGTGTTGTTCCTACATAGCTTCAAAAATGTAGCATCTAATTTTTTTCAGTATCTGGAGTATTTTTAACTCTATTCTGTTTCTAACTGCTCGGCTGACCTCTTTTTAATTTCATGAATTTATTTTTGTTACTTAAATTAACTTATTTACTTGTTAAATTAGTTTCATTTTTTCATCAAATGTATAGTTTTTTTTAAAAAACTAAAATGTGAAAATTTTATTTTTTGACGTATAGATTAAAAAACAGGTTCAGGTTTTTGAAAAGTGTAACTCTAAAAAAAAGACCTTTACTAACTTTAAGTTAAATTAGCTACTTTCACTACTTTCTTCATTATTCTCGCCAAGCTTATAAGATATATGAAGCTACAAACTCCCTATATCTTATTAAATTTATAGTATAAGATTGATGTAGTTGGCATACTTTTGCATTTTTAGTAGTTGACACAGTCATAGTCACATTATGTATCAAACTGCAAAAATCAGTTGTGGATTTGGAGTTTCAGAGGCCTGAGGCACAATTCAATTTGAGGCCCCCCTCTCCTCCAGTTATATTTATTATATGCATTATTTATACATATTTTTCACTCTGTTAATCTCTGTATGTGATTTTTTTGTGTTAAAAAAGGGGGAGGGGAGGGGGAGACCTAGGTATATAATAATGAAAATTAAAATAAATTTCTACATACTTCTTGGCAGTATTTAAAAGAATGATGAAGTTCAGGGTGTATTAAGGATGTTCTTAAAAATATATGTGCTATTTTGTACCATAGTTACACAATATTTTTCAAAGATACATGCCTGAAACTTCATTATACACTAAATCAATTACTACGAAGTGAAGCTGTTTTTCTTTTTTGCTGATAAAAATTTTGGTTTTGTTTTAAAACATTATCAAAGTTGAGAGTTTTAATCAATTTATGTGTTTTCGACTTTCTGAACAGTCATTTTCTAACTATTTCCTTTGAATTAGTTCTTATAAACAAACAATGCCTTTATTGAAAAACTTTGAAAACTAGTTAATTAATTTGCATCTAATTAGTAATCTCTGAAAGTTTGGAGCTTTTAGGTATGTAAATTATTTCGTAAGTATAGTACAAAGTTTTTTCAATTTTTTTTTTAAACTTTTAGAACAGCCTTAATTATAAAAACTGAAACTTGCGGTTACGAAAATTACTAAATTTAAGTAGATAAAATTGTTTTTAAAAAACGAATAATCAAATATATATATATATATATATATATATTTGGAAATTTAATGTCACTTATTCTTTTTAAATTTGGGAATTTATTTTCTATACTATTATTAAGCATATTCCATTGTCGAGTAGATACCGAGAAATATACAATTAAATTCTGAATAAAATCAAAATAATTATTGCGTCAGAACATCATTTTTGCTGCACAATTTCCTATTAAATTTAGAGTATGGCTTTCGCATTGTACTAAGGCGGCTGTATTGATATGCTGTTTTAGTCTTGCTTTCAGTTCACTGTATTTCCCTGCCATATTTGCAGCGTTATCGTAGGTTTGGCCCCATAAGTTTTAATATCTATAGACTAATATTTTAAAGGTTCAAGAATTGTTTTTTTTTTCTAAATATTCAGAATTTTAGATTTGAATATTAATAAAACCGAAAAAATCTTTCTTTTATGTCTCCATTTATAATAACAAATCTCAAAATACTAGTAAGTTGGTCTACATGGGATATATCCGGAGTAGAGTCCACAAGTATCAGATAGTAAATTGCTTCTTTAAGTTCAGCTATTAGATGTTTCTTAATTTCATCACCCATTAAATTTATGAATTCGTCACATATCGTGTAAGATAAATAACTGACATTTCCACTACCTGGATTGATAAATTTTTCCAAGTGCAATTTCAGAAAGCTGTCAAATTCTACCAAATATTCAATGCAACTCAAGAAATTTCTTTTTCTATTGGAAGTTGTACCTTCTCTGTGGCCACAAATGCTATCCCTAAACTCGTCTGAAATTTTACATTGGCAATGACTCGCTGTAAAACAGCTCACCATTTTTTTTTGTTCCGTATCAAACTGCTGTTCTAAATGAGTGTTTATACATCCAGAAATAGACAAGAGTTTTTGTAGAGTCACCATAGATTTGATATAGACCTGTGAAACTTTGTGACCACTTAAGTCTCATTCTAAATTTTTCCAATCACTAAATCCTGTTGAAAATTTCGTGTGCGTATTAGAAAACATTTTACAAACGTAACAATAAATACACTTACTTGTTGCTGAATATTCTTTTGGGACTTTTGCTTTTATACAATGAAAATTCGATGCAGAAACATTTCTATAATAGGCTTGATTTCTGTCTCAACATTTTACTTTAAAGCTTGTAATATTCTCAATATTACAAGGCTTATTTATCAAATAATGTGTAATATTTTATCTGATAAGTTTTCTGGCCTCAATATTTCATTTTGTTTCTTAAAATTACAAGTTGTTGATTCTCCTGTTCCATTCTCAGATCGCTCATTAATTTCTTCGAATTCGCATTCTGCTTCGATTCTCTTTTCTGTTTTTTTTCTAGTGCCCATTCTTTTTTCTTTTCTTTTTCTTTTTCTCATTGGGTCTATTCAGGTTTGCATTCTGTTTCAACTTGCTCATCAATTTTTTCTGTGAATTCATTTTCTGCTTCGGCTTTCCCAACGGTTTTCTCTTGTGCGTATTCTGTTTCACTTCGTCCATCGGCATCCTGAAGCTTTAATTCTCTTTCAATCCGCGCATTAATTTCTTTGAATTTGCATTTTGCTTCGTTCACTCTTTGGCTTTTTCTTGTGCACATTCTGTTTTAGTTTTTTCATCTGTCTTGGTTTCCCTTCTATTTCATTTCGTTCACCAATTTCTTCGAAATCATTTTCAACATCAGCTTTCTCAGAGATTTTTTCTTGTGTACATTTTGTTTCAGTGTGCTCACCGGTCTTCTCAAATTCTATTCACTTGCACATTCTAGTGGTATTCTATTTCAACATGCTCATTAATTTGTTTGAATCATATTCCACTTCAGCTTGCTCAACTTTTTTTTCATGTGCATATTCAATTTCAATTTGCTCGTTGGTTCTTTTAGGTACACATACTGTATTTGGTTGCTCCGTTGCCCTTTCTGGCTCGTTTTCTGTTTTAGCTCGTTTTTCAAACGTTATAATAAATGTATTGAGTAAATTTTTGTTGTTCTGTATATTCACTTTTTTTTTGGAAAGTTTGAATCGCAGATTCCGATTCAAATTTTCTTTCCGCTTGCATAGCTAAAACATTAAAAAAAATTAGTCTCTTAAAAAATATTAGCTCGACTTAAGAAGAGAAAGTAACCAGTTTATTTTATCTCTTTGAGCAGTGCCAATGACTAACGATACGTATTGTAAATTAGCCCTGTTTTTAACCTTCAAATGTGCCAAAAAATATAAAGTCACGATTAAAATATTTTCAAAAGTATGAAAATAGAAACAAAAATTTATTAAAAATTATATTCTTACCAATCTTCACATTGGTTAAAGGTAAAACACAGAAATGAATTCCTTTCCACAACACAAATCAAAGTCAGTATTTTTAAAATGTGAAACATCACTACCAACAGGATGTTTTGGAACGTCTTTGAGCAAAGAATTTCTAACCAAGGTGTCCTATGTCCTATTATACAAACGCGTTGCCTTGAGATCTTGAGAGCCTTTCGTATATGCCATAGGGTCAAAGTGTGCCGGAGGATTCAATATGGCATCTGTGGCTTTAGTTTCGTAAAAGATAAAAGATGTCGTAAAACGTCTCCCCCTTGGGTGACTTTTGACTCTTTCATTCTCAAAATAGTTGGTTTTTCAAAGGTACTGATATTGCATGATTCTTGTTCAGATACATGAAGAATTGGGAGTGGGAATAATAGAGTTTAAAAATAAAAGGTTTTATAAAAAAAAATTTTTTTTCAAAATGTAATATATATCATTATTATCTTTATTATTTTAGAACTAAAGTTTGAGGCCCCCTTAATTTATGAGGCCTGAGGTGCGAACCTCATACGCCTGTTCGGAAATCCGCCTCTGGCAAAAATGGTTATTCATGACAAATTCAAAAATTGTTATTGTAATGACAGAAAATTCTAAAGTTATTCTCAATATGTAGTTCTCGATAATTCAATTTACAATTTTTGTTATGAAAATTCCTTAGTCGCAAATCAGTTTAAATATATGGCAAGGATAGGTTTGTATTAACATTGACAGAAAGTAACATCAAGATTGTTATTAATGATAGCTAGTTGAAAGATTGTGACGTCACAGTTATAAGGAAGTTTATATAATTTTATTGAGGGTTAGAGGTTTGAAGTCAAAAATCTTATCGATTCTTGTTATTAATATATATATATATATATATTTCCCTTTCAGACTACCATCATGGCTGTAGAATTTGATGGAGGTGTTGTAATAGGTGCAGATTCTCGAACGACTATGGGGTAAGAAGGCATAAAAAAAGTTTATTTTATAATATATAAAAGAATCATACCAATAAATATCTTAATAGATATTTCAAAAGGCAATTTTTATTCTAAGTTATTGTTGTAAAAACTGAAATTTAATAGTTTGAGTGTCATTTATTCCCAGTTTTGAATTTTACTGCAATGTTAAAAAAATTTTGACACACAAAACTTTTACTGTGACTTTTTAAAAAAATAAAATATGATACGTGGATGATATGTAATGAGATATTTGATGTATGCATTTATTTTTTATTATTACTGAAAAAAATCAATAGACCATATTTGTTTACTTTGAATCAGTTGTGATGCCTGACTAACATTTGAGATTATGCACAAATTTATTTTTGCAGTTAAAAGTTCTTTAGACTTATAAATAGTTTTTTTTTTTGTTGATAAAAATTGATTTTATTGTATCAACTTATTACTCAGAAGATAATAATAGATTCTAAAATATTGAGAAAGATGACTAAACATTATTATTATTATAGTTTGCTGAAATCTAACAAGAACTTCATAAATTGAAGATTTTAATATGCTGATTAAATTTCATATTTACATTTTCTAATTTTATGTTTTTATAACATTTTAAAATTATTTCTGTACTTATTGTGGCATTTTTCTTTCTTTTCTCATAGAGCATATGTTTCAAACCGTGTGACGGATAAACTGACCAAGCTTACAGATCAAATTTACGTTTGCCGATCTGGATCTGCGGCTGATACTAAAGCAATTGCATCCATTGTAGCATATCGTCTAGATATGTTAAGGTATGTGCTTATTTATTTGTTTTATACTATTAACATAAAATTTGTAATTTTTTTTTTGAAAATTTTATTTTTTAATTATTATTTTGTAATATTTGGGTTAAAACAAATAATTTAAAAAACCATTTTTTAAAATCAATTCCTACTTATGGAATTAGAAAAAAATTTAGGAAGTTAGGCAAAATTTTATTTTGGTAGCTTTTTATCAAATAATTACAATTGTTGTTTTCGTATTACACTTTACTACTACAGGAAGGTAGCTTCTGAGGATATGTACCCATGGGCAGAAGTCTGACTTCTGTTTCTCAGACATCACAAACCTTTTGGTGGGCAGACTTCATTCATGCATTTATTGGCAGATCGCAATTTAGATCTGGAACAGAGAATGATGACCTCTGACCCAGTACCCCCAGTGGTATTACTTTTCACATGGAAGACCAGGACAGATTTGACGCCTACCACACACAAAGAATCTTTGGCTGGCAGGTTCAAATCCAAAGTCCAAGATATCCAAATGTGCCTTACCAACCAGGCCATGCTGGCATAAAAATTACAATTACTATAAATAATTGATGAAAAATTATACTAGTATTGAATTTTTAATGCCAGTTGAGGATTCAAAGCCAATTGTGGCAATACAAAATCAGTGAATTTGTGGTAACGAAATACAGATGAGAGATATCTAATTTTCTTTATTCTGTATTATTTTAATTCTTAAGTACTTCAAAAGGAATCTGATAAATAGATTTTTTTAAAATGTTTAATTTTACATGCATCAAACATTAAGAAAATAAACTGAATTGTGTAAAATAATTTGCCGAAAACATATTAAGTGTAACCTCTTTAGTGTGGGGGAAAAAACAAACTGAATTTGTTACTAATTTGGCGGAGGAGGAATGAAGATTTTTGATGCGAAAGTTAGTTTTTAATCAATAAATAAAAAATTAATGAATTACTATTTGAAATAACTGTATTAACATCAAATGTCATCCGTTAAAAGTTTTAAAAAATTTGCTTGAACTTGATTGGAGGAATAAGTATTTTACAAATGATTGAAAATTTGAACAAGATATATATATTGTTACGTTTTTAGCGTAGTGGGTTCGGATTGAATGGACTTTACTTGAGGACAGCACAAACAAATTTATTTACAGGATGACTTGAGAAAGTAAAACTTTAGATAAACACAATCCAGCAGTCAACAGTTACTTACAGCATAAATGCAAGCCTTGCGCACAAAAAACACAGTCTGCAAAACAGCTATCGTATAGCACAGCAAACAGTAAATTGCAGCGAGCTCAATAATACGTTAGCAGCAAACGTAAACACAGCTCACTAATCCTCTTGTCTAGCAAGACGCTTCTGTTCCAGGAGAAAACTCTCAACTAACTCACTGACTCCAGCTACCGTCCCTTATATAGCCAAAGAAGCGTGTGCCCCGAAACACGTGAAACTTCTCAAAACATCACACACAATCCAGCGGCTACTAGACTATTCCTTTCGGCAAACCAATGAAGCTGGCGCAAGGTTCCTCGCCTAACGTCGCCATCTTTGGTGCATTTTCATGCCGCTCGCCCGCTTTTAACATTATGTAGGAAGAGTGAGAGCTAATCGCATTAATTGAAAAATTATTCTGATAACTTTTATTTGTTATCAGTTGTTTGACTGATTATTCATTTTATTCCACTAAAGCAAAGTTATCAAAAAAAAATCTAACATGCCCTCTATTTCTCCCTTATTTTCTACTCACATATATTTATGTAATTTTTTGAAAATAAAAATGGCTTTCAAATATATTGTTCTTTTCAAATATATTGTTTCTTTTCTATTATTACTTAATATGAAATAATTTCTAGAAATATGGGCAGTAAACATCAAATCATATTAAAACTTCTATTAAAATTTTATGTAATCAAATATTTTGCAATATCTTGCATAACAATGAAATATATAATGGTTAAAAAAATGTTGATGCCATTAAAATAAGGTGAAAAATGTTTAAAAGTCTCCTCTACAAGGAGTCTTAATGTGTAATATTCTTTGATTTTTCCCATTTACTGTGAAGACAATGATCTATGTTATAAAAAGCTATTATATGTGGCATAAAATCACTCTTATTATTTTTTTTGTAAACAAATTGCTTTACAAACATATCAGACAGATTCACCAAATGTTTTCACAGTTGTGCTTATTCGGTGCTTCACTAATTAATAGAGCTGCACACTATTATTAAAAATGCTCTGGCAGGAGCTCTCTTGGGACCAAAAAACTGCTTTCAGTCAGAGGAACAAAGATGTAAAAGAAATCTAGATATAGATATCAGAATTTAATGAAGCAACTTTATTGTAATTTTTAGACTTCGTTTTACATCTTCGTAAAGCATAATCAGGTTAAATTTTTTGCTTCTGTTGCCATGAAAGCTTTTTTTTCTCCTCCAAATTTTTTCAATGAAATTATGATCAAGTAAGGATTATGATACAATCAATATTGTTTCTAAAATGAATTGAATTATTCTATTAAATGTAAAAATTATTTATATGAAATAATTGAGGCGTTTAAATTGAAAGCAAAGAAGAAAATAACAAGTTTATTATTATTATTTATTTATTTTCTCTTTTCAACCATGTTTAAAATAATTTGTTTAAAGTATGTTAACCCTGCTCTAATATCCATAGTTTATAAACGTTTTCTAAACTGTTATGGATTTTTGTCTCTATATGTAAATTTTTATTAATACCTTTATGGATATATATCTTAGTTTTTATATGCAATATATTCCTCAAAAGATTTTTTTTTTTTTTTTTTTTTTGAGATTTTGGTGTTAAATGCTTGATGCATCCATGGAAATTATTATGCATGTAGTATATTTTTCTCTCTTTGTTAAAGTATGGAATTAGGTGAGCGTGTTACAGTGAAAACTGCTGCAAATGATTTGAAACAAATTATTTATAATTATCGTGAATCACTTTCTGCTAGTATGATTGTTGCTGGCTGGGATAGAAAATTAGGAGGACAAGTATGTAATATTCTTCGATTTTTATATTAAGTATATATGATGTTTCCTTCCTATCCTAATTTTTAAACTTTTTTTTGTGTATTATTTTTTGTTTTATAATTTCATGAACTATTTGTATCATATAGTTCATATATTAGATCTGTGAATAAAATATTAGAATTATATTAATGGAATGTGTCTTTGTATATTATATTAAAAGTAACTGGTAAAAAAATTATGCTTTTTTGCAGTTACCTTTAATATAATATACAATCGTATGTGTAATTTAAATTCATATTAACTATGTATTGTTTAATTATAAACATTTTAAAGCTAATATTTACTAATTAAGTAAATATTAATACTGAATTTTATTAAAATTAATTATTTGAACAAATGAACTATAGAAATTCTTTTATTTTCTAAGTAAGAATTGATGAAAATTTAATGGCTGTTAAAATGGCATTTGATAGTTAATGCTTTAACTCTCTCATGTTGATTAAAATAAATCTCAATATATTTACTTGGAAGATCTTTTTTTCAGTGATGTATCATTTGGTTAACAAAGACAATTTCATTTCTATATATATTTTTAAACATTAATACTTAAAAAAGGAAGTGTCTGTTTGTTTGGATATTCAGACAAATCTATCACATTTACAGTTATGAAATTTGATACAGAACAATATACTTTGAAGTAAATACTTTAAAATTTTATGTAGTTTTAGATAATTTTTCACATAATAATAAACTGAAAGATTTCTAATGATTTTAAGGATAAAATTTTACACTATTATAAAGAGCAATTTATTGTCTTACTAAAAAAATTTGTTTTTAACTACTGACATGATTTCTGAATTTTAAAAATTAATTGTGAGAATTTTTAAAAATTGGAGCTAAAGTTTCTGTTTCTAATGTTTTAATTCCATTAGCTTTTTCTAATTTTTTTTAGAAATTTAAAAATTTCTTTCCGGTTTGAAACAAAAATGATAAAAATACCTCCAATGATTGATTTTAAAATCATTGTTTTCTAAATGAGTTCATATATATATATATATTTCACTAGTCTTATCAGCTATTGTATAAATTATAGAATTGAGATACATTGGTTCTGAAAATGATGCAATATCTCTTATACCATGTATATCTCTCAGGAGAAGAGTTGTGGAAAGTTAATACTTATCTAAGGATCATAAGAATTAACATAAAATAATGAATTTCTTAATCAGTGTATTGGCTTTGGGAATGAAATTGATGTTTTTCCTCCAAGAAAATGTAAACTGATGTATGCACTAGTCCCCCCCCACCCAATGTACGAGGGCCATCCAGAAAGTAGATTACGTTTTCGTCTGTGTCCGCTAGGGGCGGGGCTAGCGCGGCCATCTTGGGGTCAGAGCGTTGCGCAGCTCAGTCGGCATCTAGCCGTGCTAGTGAGAGGTTCGTGTTGTGCTCCGTTCAGATACTGTGACGGTTTGAAATGTCTGCGTTAATTGAAAATCCCGCGAGGTGCGTGCAGTAATAAGGTTTCTGACTGCAAAAAACTGTAAACCGATAGAAATCTATCGGCAGCTTTGTGAAGTGTATGGGGACAACATTATCACTGAAGGTGGAGTGGGTCATAAGATTTAAAAATGGCCGAACCAGTGTTCACGACGAAGATCGAAGTGGGAGACCCAGCATAGTGACTGCAGAACTTGTCAAAAAAGTCGATGCTAAAGTCTGTGAAAATCGAAAGTTCACAATAACGGAACTTTCTCTGAGTTTTCCACAAATTTCGCGAAGTTTGTTGCATGAAATCATCAGCGAAAAGCTTGGTTACCACAAGTTTTGTGCAAGATGGATTCCAAAAATCTTGACAGAGGACCACAAAGATCAGCGAATGGCTGCAGCGTTGAACTTTTTGGACGCTTACCATAAGGATGGTGACTCTTTACTCGATCGCATCGTTACTGGTGACGAAACATGGGTTAAACACGTGAACTGTGAAACGAAATTGCAATCAATGCAGTGGGGGCACACAAATTCTCCCCAAAAACCCAAGAAATGCATGCAAACAATGTCGGCAAGGAAGATGATGGCGACTGTTTTTTGGGACAGAAAAGGTGTGATTTTGGTGGACTTCCTGGAAAGAGGCACTACAATAAACTCTCAAAGGTATTGCCAAACTCTCCAAAAACTCAGAAGAGCAATTCAAAACAAGCGCAGAGGAATGTTGAGCTCTTGTTGATTCACAACAACGCCCGGCCCCACACGGCAAATGTCACTCGTAAAGTTCTTGAATCTTTTAAATGGGAGTTGTTTCCTCATCCGCCGTACAGTACCGACCTGGCACCGAGCGACTTCCATCTATTCCCAGCAATGAGGAAGTAGCTGGCTATGCAGCATTTTGATGACGACGCACAGCTGCAAGAAGAGGTAACGAAGTGGTTGAAGGCGCAGGCGGCCGAATTTTTCGACGAAGGAATTTCCAAGCTCGTACATCGCTACGATAAATGCCTTAATTTGAATGGTGACTATGTAGAAAAGTAGTATTTGAGTGTGGCTTTCATCTGTATATAATAAAATTTGTTTCCTATACTTTGTTTATTTTTTTATTCCAAAACGTAATCTACTTTCTGGATAGCCCTCGTATTTGGAACATAGAGGTTGACGACAGACACTTGACCATCTACAGATAATGAGCTTTTATATGTAATTATTTTTTAATTGATGGAATGATTGGGCTGAACAACCATTGTATTCATTATTACAGTTTTCAAGGGGAAAAAATTAATTATTTTTATTTTGATGGCTTTATTTGAAGTTTTTCTGGTTTTGATTCACTAGCATTTATCATGTCATGGGCAACACCATGCAGGTACTGCTAGTTTAAAATAAAATAATTTAATTTTTTATGTTAAGTATTTACGAGCCCATGTTTTAGGATCTAATTTTCATTTAATCAATATTAAAAATATAGGATGACTGAATTAGGCTATTTTATCTTTTTATATATAACATGCTATTATTTTTGACAATATAATTTAGTTTGACATTAAGCCCCATATTGATTTCATAAAAATATTTCAATTTTGCGTAAAATTAAAATTCTTCAAAATCTTTGTATTTGGGATAAATCCTTCAATACAAATTAAACAATGTATTAGTTTTCAGATGAGCAGCAATAATATTTTAATGATTAAATCTAATAAAAAAAAGTCTTTAGAATAAACACTTTTATTAACACTCTGGTTTAATTCTTTTATCAAAATAGGTTCAAAAACTTTGAAATGATTTTTGCCAGACAGCTTTGAGTTTTGAAAAGAGCCCTCAAATTGTTGCAAAATGTTCTTATATATGTTGTAAAATCGTTGACAATGGACACTATCTCTTAATTCAGATCTGAATGAAAACAGAAAAGCTGAAATGAAACCAAGAACAGGAAAAGTGTGGGGTGCACAGTTAAACAGGTGGAAAAATGCATCTACATGAAAATTGCGGGTTGCATATATTTTGATATTTTTACTTTTGCCCATGGAAATTGCAGGATATGCAGCCAGAGGGTTAATATAAAAAATTAGCCATTTTTTTTTAAATTTTTTTTTTTACTCTTGTGAATAACTGTTTCTCAAAATCATCTAGTAGACTCAAAATTTAATTTAAGTATTATAAAATTAATTTCTTAAACTATTAAAAATTCTGCATTGTTATTAATATCCAAGCGTAAAATATCTTAAAAATGAAACTAGTTTATATATATATATATATTATATATATATTATATATTATATATATATATATATATATATATATATATATAT
>JAOUZG010021651.1:28410-58175 GCA_026289955.1 Argiope argentata
TATATATATATATATATATATATATATATATATATACTTAGAAAATATTTCTGGTTTATGGACCTCAGTAATATACTTGCCAAATGATATTTATATTTTTCTGATAACGTGTATAAGATTGTATTGTTACATTTCCAAGTATTAATTCAATATTTTTGCTCCTGATAAAGATATTGTTTTGAAGATTACCTTACTTTTTTTTTTTTTACCATCAAAGAATATGGTTCACCATTTAGAGTAATTATGATTTATAATTATTTATAGGTAATTTGAAAAACTGCAGTAACTCATCAGATTTGTACAATTTGCAAAATACAAAATAATTGTTCTCCATCCTTTCGATTGTCAGGTATTTTTAGCTTTATTATGTGCAGAAAACTGATATTGTTATGAAAAGTATTTGAGATTTAAGTTATAGTGCTATTTTTACAGATTTTCATTAATGCTAGGATATGAACATTTAGCAATGAATAAGGCACAACTAAACCACTATACTTTATGTTGCATAAATTTGTCAATATTATTTTTAGGTATATTGTGTTCCTATGGGTGGTATGGTATCTCGAGAACCTTGTTGCATTGGTGGATCTGGGAGTGGTTATATATATGGATTCATGGATACACACTTTACTAGAGGCATGGATAAAGACAGTTGCATTGAATTAGTACTAAAAGGTATAATAAATTGAAGTAATTATTATCTGCTACAAAAATATCTACATCTTTAAACATGGTGTTCTCAATATTCTTCTAGTTTTTATTATGTAATAGTTAAATAATAATCTTATTAAAAAATTAACATTTTATTAAGTGATCAAATTATGCATGATTCAAGTATATCTCATTTATAAACAAAAATTATATTATTATGTAAACAACATAAAATTATGTATATTCAACATTAAACAATCACAAATTAATATTTTTTATCCCCTACTTACTATAAGAAAATGTCAAATTAAGTTTGGCATTTATAATCTATTATTTAATTTTAAAATTATTGTATACTTATATATATTATTATTTTAGCAATTTCTCTGGCCATGTGGAGGGATGGATCTAGTGGTGGTGTCATCCGTATGGGCATCATTACAGAGAAAGGCATTGAAAGGAAATTATTCCTTGGAGATCAAGTTCCAAAATACTATTAAGTGACTAATCTTTATGAAGTTATTTTCTCTTCAAATAAATTTGTTTTTCTTAGTAAATAAGTTTTCATCCCTGAATTTCTTTATAAATGGTATTTTATAGTAAAATACTTTTTTGAATTATGGTACGGAGTTAAATCCTAAATAAGTAAAATAGGGGGAGTATCATTTCATTAACATATTTATGTATAAAATTTGATTCCATTAATGATGGAAGTACCTCCTAATGAATGTGACGATCAGAAAATTGATTATGAATTTTTGTTTTCTTGCAGTTTTGGAATAAGTTAAGACATCATTGAACATGAATGGGATTGTAAATTATTTTTTTAAATATAATAAATTCTGGAATAGCTAATCAGGGTTGTCATGACACCATAAAAAATGCAAGGAATTTTAAGTCTCTCCCCCCTCTTCTATCTAAAAATAAAAATCTCTGAACATTGCAAAAATTCTTCAATTACACAGCCTCTTTTCTTATTCCTGAAAAGAATACCATTAGCACACATTCAAAAATGTTTAGACTGTTACAAAGGTAAAAATATATGCCTGTAAACAAAATACATATGATCATTTCGCTCCTCAGAAGATTCATTCTGTCTCTGTAGTTCAGTTGCAATGCAATTGAAAGAAAAATGGTTATTTCACTAATCAAATGACACTCTTTCCCTAACTGTGGATATTATATTTCTGATATTTTCCAACCGAACAACATATCCTTCCTGCACAACAAACAAGGTCTTTTGGCATTTAATGTAGTCTCACCAAGGCTGGATTTCCTTCTTTTGGACATAATGAGATTTGAAATGCCATTTAAAATTAGACAAAAACAAAGAAATGTAAAGTTAAAATTGCAATTATAAAACTCTACTTTTATATGTTTCTAATAATCTAAATATTTTGAACATCCATTAAGTATTTCTTGAGTTTTTGCAGTTCCAACATACAGATGCTTTCAGGAGAATTAATTTTATATTAAGTATAGGTGACCTAAAACAAAATTAGAATTGTCATTAAATTATTATCAGAGTACTTTGATTAAGAAAAATTAAAGTACAGTTATAAAACATATTGAAAGGAAGTTTTAAGGTTTTGTTACTTCTCGGCAGTTAATTTTTTAATCCATCAAAATATGAATATAAAATTATCCTTTTAAATAGTTATAAGATTCTCAATATATTGTTGGAAACAAGCACATGCTTTCAGATTATTTGCTGATGTGCTTTGAAGCAAAATGAATGAAAATAATTGAATTTCATAACTGAATC
Source organism: Argiope argentata (assembly GCA_026289955.1). Classification (NCBI taxonomy): domain Eukaryota; kingdom Metazoa; phylum Arthropoda; class Arachnida; order Araneae; family Araneidae; genus Argiope; species Argiope argentata. The sequence goes on from JAOUZG010021651.1 coordinate 30,827, forward strand.
AATTTATTTTTTTCCAATGCCTTCATGGAAAGTGGTATAAAAATGAATTATATATATTATTTAACAAAAAAAAAGCAGTGGAATTGATAATTTATAAGAATTTATTCTACCTCCCTGCAAAATAATACTTTTGCCTTGAGAATATTAAAAATTTAGTTCTAAGACTTAGTATAATTTTATACGAATTTTTATTAAATATGCTTTTTATATAAATAGTTTTTTTAAAAAAAGGAAAATAGATACCATTAATTGAGGACAAGAGGCATTGTAGAATGCTATTCATGTCCTTGTTTCCACAAAGACAAAAAAAGTAGCAGATTTCTTTTACTTTTTAATGGCAAATATAGCTTAGAAAGTTCATTAATAACCTTTATTGTACCTTTTCTAAGAATATTTACCTCACTGAAAAAAGGATAAAACTCGAAAAAATTAGCAGAGTTGTCCAATTGAAATTTGGAATTCTGATCACTATGGATATTCAGGATTGAATTTTATTTTCATCAAGATACATCCAGATCTAAGAGTAATTTTTATTATACTTTTTAATACTCTAGAGGTTATAAACATGGAAATTTGATGAAAAGATTTATATTTAAATGCTTTTTATGATTTAAATGCAAACATTAATTTCTCTGACAAAATTTATCACATTAAATATAGAAATGGGATGCTCATACTAAATTTAAACATACATATTAAAATAGTTTTTAATAATTAAGTATGGATATGAATTCAATTAGAAAAAAAAATAATAAAATAAACAATATAGTTATACTTAATAAATAATATAGTTTTCATAAAAATTATAGTTTAAAGAAACATAAATTTTATATTTATATCTTGTGGTAACCTGTCAATCCTAGTTAATATTATCACCACCCCTTTTGTACTCAATGCACTGTAGAGTTCATTTTCTTTTCATTGAGCACATCTAACTTGGATTGCTACTTTAAATTATATTTTGTTAGCTGCAATACATGACCATTAACTTTTTGTTTGTTTTAGCTGATTTCAATTCTAAATTGCTGTAATTCAATAATAATAATAAAGTTAGTTTTTGTGTAAAATTACAAATGTGCAAGTTAGTTGCAATTAATGAAGTTACTATTCAAAGATAACAGCAATATTTTAAACACTTATAAATAAATTCCTGCATTTCTTAATGTGAAGCTGAAATGATGCTACATTACATAATAATCAACTCTTTACTATATATATATATATACACACCGGGTGTCCAAAAAGTTCCCGTACTCCAAATTAAAAAAAAAATGATTGCCCATGATTTTTTTTCAAGTAAATTAAATTTTGCCATACGAGTAATGAAACCATGGACATGCTTGAAACTTTTTTCGGCGATCGACTTATCTTAAAAAATCTTTGCCCACCTCGATCCCCTGATCTGACCATCCCGAACTTTTTTCTGTGGGGATATTTAAAGGACAAAGTTTATGAAGGTGATCCTCAAACAACAGATGATTTGAAAATCGCAATTACCCAAAGGATACAAGAAATCACTCCTAGCATGTTAAAAACGTTTAAAAAACATGCGCAAACGAGTTCAGCCTTGTCTCGTAAGAAAGGGGTGGACATTTTGAACATTTATTATAAACATAAGTTCAGTATTTTTTTCCTTAGTTATGTTAAAAGTGCTTTTTATTATTGGCATAAAAATAATTCTTTTTAAACCTGTTGTTTTTGTAAAATAAATTCACAAATCATCAGTACGGGAACTTTTTGGACACCCAGTATCAATGAATGTATGCAGTTGGTCTTGCATACATTGAATTAGAAAAAATATTAATTATTGGATGACAAAATCACAATAAAATTATCATTAGGCATATAAATTTAATCCATCATGTTTGTTATCAAATGTTTTTTTGGTCAAAGTTGAGATTACAACAAAACTTTTTACAACAGAAAGAAATTCTTTATCCTCATTTTTTTTCATTAAAAAAAATTGGCAATAAGAGAAATTTTTTCAAACTAGCCTATTGTTTTCAATTTAGTACATAGGATTTTAAGTAATTATATCAAATGTATTTCTTACTTTAAACATGTGACATGGATATTTTTTTATTAAGTTTACAAATTTTCCAAAAATTTGAATTGTTCAATTTTATATGAAGGTTTAAGTTGCACACAGTTTTAAACGTTAATAAAATATATTCTCAACTTGATTCTTAGAACATCTGTAAAAAAAAAAAACTTTTTCAATTAAAAAAGCCATTTTTCCAATTATCTATGAACTTTTTTAAAAAAATGGGTTTTTGAATCGATATTTTCATCTGAGAATAATCACCTGTAAATAATTAATTCTATTAATTAAAACTGATCTAATAACTTTATATCTGTCAAAATTTAAAACAATTTTTGTAATTAAATTTCATAGTGAAAGTAACTAGTTAACCTTGTATTCATTCTGAATTTTCATTAAAATCCATTAATTAAATGCAGAATTGATCTATACAAAAATGAATCAAATTGGCTAAAACAATCAAGAAATTTTATGGAATTATTTTTCAATACAAGCATAAAAATATTTGCTCCTAAATGCAGTGGTAACCAATAGTACAGTAAAAGCAATATTTCAAAGCACTTTAATTTCATGGATAATTAATATTTATTAAAAAATTTGCTAGTATTTACAAACTATCACAAATGAAAGAATAAGAGCAGGTTTTATTGGACAAATCTTTGAAAAGAATAAAAAGTGGTGCATATCAGGAATCTGGAATAATAGAATTACAATTTCCATGTAAAATATTAGCTTTCTCAGGACAAGAATAATATAAATCAAATATATTTTGATACCCATGATATTTCCACCACTTGCAAAGTTGTCTATTCCAAGTGCAAGGTAAAGTGTAAAAAAGATCTGGATATTTAAAACTGACTAAAGTGTAAAAGTCTTGATCACCAAGATGCCCTCGGAATTTATATTGTTTAATCAGTTCTATAACAATTGATGAGTTGTTAATGATGTTCAAATATAATGAAGAATTTCTCATCTTATTTAAATCAAGCAGTAAAACTCCACTGTTGAATCCTGTGATCCCATCTGGTGGTGGATCTCCTAACCTTGTGCCATTATGAAGTCGACGATACTCGTGCAGTATATGGAGATAAACAGGTTGTTGCTCTCTAGCAATACCTATTATTGCTTCAGAAGGAAATTTATCAAAATATTCATATAATAAACTTATGTCATTTAAAAATTTTACATCAGCATCAATCACTATAATTTTTTTAAGATTCATAACTTTGAATAATCCAACTGAAATATAAAATAATCCATCACTATAATATGCACCTGGTTTAAAACTAAAATGTGGCACTAAAGAATTGATGAGTCCTTTTAGAAGAGTCATAAAAATATTAACATCATATAAGCTGACCTGGAAAAAAAATTATATACATATTAGAGAATTAAAATTTAAAAACAGAAAAGAATGTATTTAGATTTAAAACTGGAATAATATATACTATAATTAAAACATTGTAATTTAAAATATTTTTTTTTACAAATATTTTTTCAAATAGTAGTTTAAAATTTTAATAATTTAAAATGAAAATAAGATTTAAAAATAAATGAAAAAAGTTCAGAATTATGGTCTATTCCAAAATAGTCCTTATTAAAATTATTTAGTCCAACTTGTATCCTCTTAATCACTTTAATACTAGACTATTTATTTACCTTAAGACTCAAAATCACACAACAAAAAACTCTTAGCAAAATGGAAACCAGAGGTAGATTCCTTAATATCACAAAATTTTTCTAATTTTTAGACAAAAACAAATATATATTTTATATTGACACAGTCACTATATAATAATTTCTGTTATTCATATAGAATAACAGCGTTGCTTGAAGACAAATTTTTCCCACTCGCATATATACATATAATTTTAAAAAATTATTTAAATGCAATATAAAATAAAGAAAAATACAATTTTTAATACTTTTTAAGTAATATGAATACATATTGGTATTTTTCCATTAGCCATGCAATAGCAAAAAATCCTTAAAGAAGTTTGGCAGAATTTTGCATTATTTGCCAATTTTTCAAATTAAAATCACTAAGAAATTTTGCAGAATTCAACATTATTTGGGGATTTTTCACAGTCGCTTGGCTATTGGAAAAGTACCATATCTTTTTATATGTAGTGCTATAAAATAAAACTAATGTCTAATAAAGTATCTACAGATGAAAGTTTTTTTTAAGGAATTTAAAAATTTGAAAGTGTCCATACTCTTATAGTTTAAATTGGTGTCTCATAAGTTTATTAAATTTTATTCATCATGATTTCTTTTATAAATATAGAGCAACAATATATAATAACAGGATACCAAAATTCACAATGTGTAGAGTTCATAAAATAGTTGAGAAACATCAAGCTATCATTATTAAAAATTAAGCAAATATATGAAATTTTAAATTAATTAATACAGTCCTAAACAATATTTATTCTAATCAAATTACAATAATTTTACTTTTTTTAATAATCATTATTTGTTACATATTTCTATTTATAAGCCCAGAATATTTGGAACATTTTCTAAAATAAAACAACAGGTTAGTTTAAATACAAATGGCAACATATACACAACCACCACCCTTATACATTTTTGTTAGGCAGACACAAGATAAATCATTAAATATTAGCACTTCAAATTCCTACAAATTATATATTTTAAATATGGAAAAATGCTGCTCAGTTCTGAATCACCTGTAATTGAAATTTACAATAGAATAATTACTTTACAAAGTTATCTTTCAACAAAATAAAAAATATGAAAAGTAAGTCTGACAATTATACAATAGATCATATACAAGACATCAAATAAATGGGAAGGGGGATATGCTAATATCAGATAAAAGTAATAAAGAGTTAAAATAGTATTGATTGGCAGCTGATATTTTTCAAAGCAACTTGATTGGAAAGTATTCCTGCCATTTTACCTGCTTGGTAATGTTAACACATTCATTTGATAAGTTTTAAAATCAGTTTTAAAAAAAGTTTTATTGAAAGTTATATAAGGATTTTGAATCTAAAGTAAATTTTTAAAAGGGGGTGGGATACATTCTTGGTTTAGATTCAAAACTATATATTCACACTTTATCTTGGTTTCTTATTTGTAAATACACATGGAAGCACAAAGAAAAACTTCCAAGATTCATGAAACATTAAAAAATAAAATGAAATCGTGCTTGAAAAATAAAAATAAAGAAGTCCAGCTCTAGAACAATCTCACAGGGAGTGAAACCTAGCTTACAATGCCATGGTCTGAATTATTAAAATATATGCTTTTCTGAAAGGCGTTATTCACTATTTTAGCTTTTATAAATTAATTCTACATCAGTTATCTGCAAATCTTTTAAACTAAAAGCATCCAAGAACATTTTGTGAGAAAAATTATTATAATTGAATTAAATTATTCATACCTGAACAGCTGTTTTAGCTAATCGTGCACTATCTTTTAATATTTCAATAGCAGAGTTTAAACTACCATGATCTGTGAGTATGTGTAAATTCAATGCAGGTGTTGCATATTTTAAAAGGGAAGACAGACAACGATTGAATTTCCTTTTTAGTCTCGGGTTATTGTTGGCATGCACAAAAAAGAATAGAACATCAACAGGATGCTGATGCACATTTCTTGATAAAAAAATGCTAAAATGCAAAATCTCTCCTTTGCTTTGATACGTTGTATTTTTTTCCAAAGGACATAAAATGCAAGAACTCGGTAATTTATGAGATTTAATTTCTTTCAAAAAAGAATCATTGACGAGAAGAAATACACTTAACAGAACGAAAATTAAAATTATCACGAATATTCTTGTTAATTTGGAGCGAGCCCATGAATGTAATTGCATAATGAAAAATTAAAAATTCTGACAATAATACAAGAACATAATTTAGAAGCATAAAATCTGCACATATATTTCATTATTTCAACGACAATTTGTTTGTAAATTATAAATTTAGTTCTATTCACAAGAGGGTTGTTCACTGTTATTGCTTTACATTAGAAAATAAGATAATTTAAAAATTAAGAAAAACATATTTCATGCATTAAGGCCAATGGTTACAGTTTTGGAAATCGGATTAGAGATAAGGTTTTCTTTTAACATCAAGTGAATTAAATAAAAGAATCATTAATAGAAGTAAATATTTTTTATTTAGAAGAAAATTTTTCTTCTCTACCAAATAATTATTTATTTCTAAAACTTTTTTTTTTCAATAAAACTTATGCCAAGCCTTATGGGCAGCATGAGAAAACACTCGTCTGTCTGTTTGTGTTTGTCCATTGGATACTAGCCAAAGTCCTTCAAGAAAATATCATTTTTGTTTTTTTAGGCGAATGTAAACATCTTTTGATGTATATCTAGATGGGAAATGAGAACATATCTTATTACTCGTGTCCTTTGATTTTGTGCAGATTTTATTATTTCCTCCCCATTTTATTAGTACTGGTTTAATTTTAATTGTGCGTTTACGTATTATTAAACAAGAGGAAAGCAAAGCATTTCGAGATTTTAAATAGATCTTTTAGATGGAAATAATGTTTTATATTTATTTCTGATATTTGGTATAGCATTTTTGCCTTATAATATGGAGTATTTTGACACATAAATGTGAGTGATAGACTCTTAATTTTCTTTTCTTTTATTTATGTATCGGAGTTAGTTTAAAACATTATTTTGACATATATAATGAAATTTTAAAATATTAGTGAACTTGTTAAAGTATATTTATTTTTTACACATCAATTTAAGTTTTTTTTTTCTAAAAAAGTGGTCAAAGATGTATTAATGTACTATTTTTCAGATCGTGGAGGTGGTATGTGAAAGCTATTTCAGAAGTATCTAGTCAATTTAATCGAATGCTCACTCTACGATTAGTATCTTGTAGAGCACTTAAACAGCCCTGAACAACGTACTAAAACTAATGATTGTATATTTCATAGCATAGTTGGCATTTAACAGATATTGGTCAGTATATCCTAACACTATATCTGTATATTTCTTGTTTTGCTCTTTCTAGTGCTATCTAGAATTATTTAGGCTAGTTTCTTTTATTTTAGCTTTAAAAAATGGTTTGCTTTCACTGCAAGTGCATTACTTATCATGCATACCTTAAATGATGGAGATTATTCAATAAAAATGTTGGCATCGAATCAGGTGAGATTCTTTAAATTATTAAATACTCTCATTTTATGTTCAGTTTAATATTTGGGGCAGACAATGCTGTATTGTTTGAGTGTAGTGATTTTTTGTTTCTTTCTCTCTTGATTAAGTGATTGCCTCCAATGGCAAGCTCAATTTATTCGTGAGTCATAGGTATATTGAGTTTATCATCTGTTTTAATAGCTAAGCTGGCACATTTTAAATGAAAGAAAGTCATTGTATATGCATTAACTTTTTTATATTAATCGCTTAATTAAAAGTTTTATTATTTTTTTTTTAAAATTTCTGTATGCATATTGAATCCAAGTATCTATCTATTATTATTATTGTTGTTATTGTGGTTTTCTAATTGTAAATATTTGAAACAATTTTCTTTTAACATTTTCTTTCCTGTAAACACAAATATTTTCTGAAACAAAGACTTTTAAGAGAAATACATGTACATGAATATTTTAATAGATTGAATATATATGGACATTTCTTGCATTTAAATTAATGAAAAAGTTTGTTGTATTTAAATTCTGTTATTTTATTTTAAATCATTGATATTTTAATGTCTATTCACTAATATTCCAATTGATCCAGAGAGAACAAGCAAAGGATACTAAACCAGAGATTGCCTTAACATATAAGTAGATCGAAAAAGAAGAGTCCCAAGTTGAAAAGTTGTTGGATTTAGTATTTTAAAATTTTTTTTATGAGCTGTTTTAAGATGGAATAAACTTTTAAGGAATAGAGAGAGTTGATTTAAAGTGCAAATAATGCCTTTTTTCTTTGAAAAAATTCTGATGTCTTTAGCATTGTAATAAGTCTTAAGTGTTTCAATTTTAATTCTGCAAAATTTTCATATAGTTTATGCTGATTGATAGTAGTTACATTCATGCTGCAATCTAGTTTCATTTTAGGGTATGATTTGTGTACTTTTATCTAGCATTTAAATTTAGCCACTTAAATACAGTTGACACATGCTAGTTTTTTGTGTCTTTGAGTCTGGGAATTTGTTTCTATTGTTGTGATTTGTTCCCTGTCTATTTAAGCTCTTCAGTTATCAGTCTTTAATTCAATTTCAATTATTTGCAAAAGGCTGCCCAAAATTTCTAAATTTATTCCAAAATATTGTTAAGATACATGAATATTCTTAGGCTTTTGAATTAAAGGGTTAATTAAATCTAACAGATTATTAACATCTTCACTACCAAGTGCAGTTGCATGTATAGATTGATTTCTTCTAATACATAAGTGACTTGATCACTTTCTGCTATTACCTCTATTAATAAAAAAGAATCAACACATTTTTTTATTATTTCTGTATTTGCTTGGCAATCTAAAATTGAATCTGTTTAAAAAGATATATTGAGAGATAATGTAATCTTAATTTCATATAATTCAAAGATTTTTTAATATTTATAGGACAAAAACTCAAAATTTGTGTATATGTTATTGAATACATGTTTTTACATACCATTATTTCGACATGCATTAAAATGTACTTTTCTCTATAGGAACCACCTGGTGAAAGCCGCATTGATAAAATGCGAAAATTTCTGAGTTCTCCATTGACAAGAAAAAAACCAGCAAATGTGCAATATAAAACATTTGGCACACCACTTGAAGTACTTTTACAAAGGTTTCCATCTGAGCATTCTGTACCTTTCATTATAACCAGATTATGCCAGTATATTTTAAAGACAGGTAATAAACAAAGGAATAGAGAGAAAAAAAAATACTGAATGGAATTTAATTGTTCTCCGTGTATTTTTCTTAAATTATTTCAAGATGCCAAAAAATGTCAAATTTCACTTTGTTTTTGGTAAATTCCCTAATTTTGATATTGCAAGGAATATCATTACATTTGTTTATTCCCCCCCCCCAAATATTTATGGGATATATATAAACTATTATTTGTTCATCTCTTGTTATTATGGAACATATAGGAGAAATTAAATGTTTATTAATAAGTATATGAAGTTTCATAGTTTTAATTCTTTGGAACTTGTGCAAACTGTTGTTCTTAGTCATATCAAGTACTCAAAGCTATAAAAGTGCTTTATAAAAAGGGGAAAAGATCTTTATTGTATCTTTTTAGAAATTGTATTGCTTGCATCAAATTGTGGCAACAAGATCTAAGCATGACATTTTTCTATAGAAATGTAAATTGCAGCATTTTTAGACTTTTATTATTATAGAGATTAATGTAAATGGCTTTTTTTTTTTCTTCAGTGTTTTGAGGGTGAAGCCTCTTTGCAAAAGAGGTGGTGCAGAATAAAATTGTGTGGTATATGCAGATTTCATCTCCAGTTCTAAAATAAAGCTTATATTCAATGCTAAATAAGATTTTATGTAAGACTTTGGTAGCTATTTAGTTTTAAGTGATGCACAGAGGAGTAGGTTTGGTTACATTTTGAGATCAGATTTCAGCATTAGAAAAAACATGTTACACCTGACTGAGGTTCAGACATTTGTATTATGCTCCCTCAGTAGTTATAGTAGATCTGTGTATTTTTCTATGATATGTTTATTTATAAGCTTAGAAGTAATGATTCAGAGATAAGGCACAAATGAATGATTTATTGCCAAAAAATATGGCTGAATATGAAAAAGAGAGAAAAAGGTGAAATAATCTTGAAGTTGTTTTATTGAATGGAATAAAATGTAATGAATTTCCCATTTTTTGTTAGTTTTACGGGTATTAAAGAAATATTCATCCATGTTTCATATGTAATCCAGATAATTGTGTATAAAAGAATTTATTTTCAAAATTAAAATAACTTAGGCAATTTGGGCAAATTGTTTGCAAAAGAAATGATCTCTGTCAAATTCTTTACTAAAGTGCATCTCCTCATTGATTCAACTGTTAAAGGAAAAGGGGCTGCTACAATTGCTACTACATTTAAGAAGCTACACTTTTTTATGACAAATGTTTTGACTGACATTCAGTATTGAAAGATTATGCACTGGAAATTCAACAGTTGAGTTGATTTCAAACTCCCATTTCCTGTTGATGCCTAAGGTTAACATAATTTCATCAATATTTGATTGTCTAAAATATTCACTACGAAGTATATATTTGTATTAGTAAGATGGTAAAAATTAATTTGCTGTTTGTGTGGTCCTTAAATTAAATACACTTTTAATGTGATATCACAGATAAAAGAGCAGGAAGAATAAATATTAAAACATATTCTTCAATTGCATTTTATAAAAGGTAAAATAAAGAGCAAAAGAGAACTCTTTAAATATTTTAAAGAAAAATATCCTCCCCCCCCTTTTTTTTTGCCTAGTGGTATTGATAGCAATTAATGAGAAATTTAAAATTGAGATAATGCTATTTGCTATTTATTTATTTGTGCAAAAGCTATATTTGACTGCTGTTGCAAACAAATGGTAAAATGTAAGAACAGTTGGTAAACATTTTTCTAAAAAATAAGTTAAGAAGCAGTAATAAAACTTCATAAAATATAATAACAATAAATACTAAAAGTTTAATAACAAATAATGCTAAAATTTTGAAAACAAACATTAAGATAATGACCAAAATTTTAGAAACAGAATACAAGAACAAAGATGCCAAAGGTTGAAAGTAAAAGTATAATGTGCTAAATCAAATTATAATTGCTGATAGATTTTTTTAAATTAAAAATATTTCTATGGTGTTTTTCACTTGCCAAGTTTAACAAATGTAGATATATTGAATGAAAATAATGATGAGAAAGAGAGTTAAAATAGTTACAATATATTTGACACTAAAATCAGCTTAATGTATGAGACAAACTGATGTCCTCTCTCCAAAAGATGATGAGTATAACGTGTCCTATATGGAGGAAAGTCAATTTGACTTCAAGCTCTGATATAGGAAGAAAATTCTCCATCCTAATGTAGGTTTGATAGAATAGAATTTTCTGTGGATTTTCAGATTTCATGCCTCGAGCCAAGTTGAATGGAAATAGCTGTTAATGGACTTTCTCATGTCATAATATGGTAGATGACTAAACATGTGTCTGAAAGGATGTTGCCCATTTAATAGCACAGTCTGCTATTTCATTTCCAGAAATATCTATATGATTCGATCTGGAATAAAATATGACTTTGAATTCTCTGTTGTATAAGAGTCATAAAGCAAACAAATTTTAATTTCTGCTTGATGCATTTGATTGTGAGAGTTTTTCAAAAACATTCAGATTGTCAGTATAACTGATAAAATTATACTGAGTATAAGGGGAAATTTCTTGAAAAGTGCAAAAAATTGTCACCAATTCAGCCATAAATGCAAAGTAACAATTGTGTAGATGATAGGTCATTGTACCATTTGATAGCATTATGTCACTATTAATATGTCTGATTACAAGCCATTTTTAAGAATTGGGTGAAGAATACTGATAGTCATGTTGATGAAATAGCCTTTTGAAAACAATAGCAGGAATTATCAACGTATCAAATTCAGAAAGCAAATAAAAACTATATTTAATCCCAAGGCAGAAAAAAAAAGGAAATTACCATCTTAATGGTGACATTTAAAAAATTGAAGCCCATCAGGAGTAATTTTGCTTTAGGGGAGAATTTGCTAGCAAGAAAACTCAACAAAGAAAAAAAGTTAAAGAAAAAACTACCCATCAAAGATAGGGAATAATAAAATTGTTTTAACAATTTAAAAAAACAGCAGACATTAAAATAGCAGTTGGAGCATAAAAAAAAGAAAAGAAAATTTGAACTTTTTTTTTTTTAAAAAAAAGGGAACAAAAGTATAAAAAATAATCCCTAAATAAAATTTTTAAATGAACATGCTCTTTTAATGAAATGTATCTTTTTTTACAGAGCTTTTTTTTTTGTTGGTGTGTGTAGTTTGTAATCATGATATTTGTTTTATTGAAACTTTTCAAGTAATTCCTTTTTTATTATATTCCTTTGAAATACTATCAGAATTTCTTAATATCTTAAACTAATTTTGAATAAAATTTATTTCACTGTTTAATTAATTGAATTCTTTTTATGTCTTAGTGTTTATGTTTGAGACAATATATTATTTATGAAGTGCAGCTATATTTGCTGAGTCGTGTCTGACAAGTCTCTTAAAAAAGTATATGTAATTTAAATTTCAATTTTTTGAATTGCCTGTGGCTGTGATTAAAGAGTAGTTTTTACTGAAATTATACTTCAGAATCCCTTCGCAAAAATTACTCCGATTACTTAAATTCTATATTTGTGGACATTTGAGTTAAATAAAAGAAATTTTTCTAATCTAATTGCATAAACAACTATTTTTTCAAAGTGACAATTTGTGGATTTTGTGTACTAAAAATTAGAAAGATATACCTTTCTTAAATTAAAATAATAAAAATGTGAAATCCATAAATTAAAAAAAAAATTCTTTAAAGCATATTAAATTGTACATAAAAAATCACAATCTTTATGCAGTGTTGTAAAATTAATATTAAAAACATATATTATTATCATATTATGTCTTCATATAATTTCTGAATTATTTTGTGCTTTGATTTAAATAAATATAATGATGATTTAAAATGATTATTTATTCATGAATTAAATGATTAAATGAATGAATGAAATGGTTTAAATGAAAATTATTTTGAATTAAATTTTTTATGGTCACATATAGCTTACAATTTCAGTGAACTTTATACTATAAAATATCTATAGAATTTAACATTTTAGATTATTCAAATATGTAAATGACTTGACTCTATCACTTGCATTTTTTTGTGTTCTAAATCAAACTGGAATTTATTTTTTAGTTATTTATTTTAAATTACAATTTTATATATATTTAGCTTACTTAAATTTTGTGATTTTTTGATATTTGATTTTTGGATTTTTTGTCTGTTCCAATAGTAATCAGCTGGCATTAAAACTTTCTCCCTATCCTTGCTAACAGAACCAAGAAATATAGAAAGAAATATATTTTTTGGGATATATTATAACTATGCTTTTGTATAAAGATTGCAGTTTCCTTATGATCTCATAACAGTTTGGTACTTTACAATTTCCTAAAAAAAATTGTAACACCCTCTGAATGCTTTCTATTCTATATATATATTTCCAATTCACATATTTTTGAATTTTTTATTCTTACTTAAAGAGACAGTATTAGGGGTAGTAGAAAAATATCTTCCTTGACTCAAATATTTAATATAATAATTTTTTTCATTAAATATTATTGCTCTAAATTATTTTCTTTTGGAAAGAAATTTTTCTATTCTTCTTTGAGTTTTGAAAAAAATGTTATGTCTTTTTGGTAGAATATCCATTTATCAGTCTGGAGCCTTAAAAGCATTATCTACATTTTAGACAAGTGTGTGTGTGTGTTTTCTGTTGCTGTTATTGTTTTTAGAAACATATAAATTAACTCTTTCATAATTTTAATTACTCAATTTTAATAATTTGTTACAAACATGAGTTATCATTGAAACCAAGTTTTATTTTCAAAAATATATTTTTTTACAAATCTTTAGCTGTACATATTTAATATAAAAAGTTATATTGGAAATATTTTCTGTCATACAAAATCTTCTTGACTTGTACTATTGAATTTTGTTTAATCATACTAATTTAAATATTGAATGTTTTAAGAGTTTTTGTGTTATTTACAAATCATAGTATCAAATATAATTAAATTAAGAAATAAGTCATGTGTTTCCTGTTACCCAGCATTTTTTAAAAATTCATATTAATTTAGACAATTAATAATTAAACTGCCATAAAACTTGGTTTAATATATAAGGGAACAATAATGAAATAACTGTATTGTTTCTTTAAATTCAAAACTCACTCCTATAGCTTTAGAAACTTTGAGTAGGTAAAGGATAATATTAAAAAATATTAAAAACTAAGATAATAAATATGACAAAAGAATTACATTATATTGGATTAAAGCCATGTGGAACACATAGAAAATAAAAAGGATAATGGATATGCAAACCTCACAACCATGAAAGTAAACATAGATAACAACTTTTTTGATTTAATTGCTTAAATTGAAATAAATTTAAAGAAAAGAGTTATATACCTTTAGACAAACAGATGTCTTGTTCTGTAAGAAGCAGAGTTACTAAACAATTTTTCTGTGGAAATTAAATTTTAGTGATTAAAAATTAAAATTTTCCATAATCATATTTTTACTCGATGTTATATTTTCAAAATGAGATACCAAATGAGAACCTGGATAAGAGTGAGAAAACTATCTTGTAGTAATTGAAAAAGCTGCAATACATCTTCTTTTGAAGTATAGAACATAAAAATAATGCTTTATAGTTAGTTTGGAAGGTTCCATTAAAAATCTCTACTTTTGGGCCTTAATTTTCAGTTTTTCAATATATATTTTTAATGACTGAACTTCAGAATTTTAGAATGAGTGATAGTAAATATCTATGTTTTTATTAATATTTTTGAATATTTTTTTCTGTATTATTATTTTTTAGATTAATACTCTATCAAGCTTTTAGTTATTAGTCAGTCTAAATTCTTGTCAATATCACCCAAATTTCTGTTACGCATTCATGTGTTTTTCTTCCATGATGCTATATTTTTTACATTGTAATATATAGGCCTTGAGAATCTTCTCTGCCATTTTCATGCCTTATACACCATTTCTAGTGTTAAGTAAAGCTGGTGAGAGTTAAATAAATAAAAATATGGAAATGTTTGGTTGGTTGGTGTCGTGTCCATTTTGAACATCAAACCCAATAGTTATAGTTTAAGGCATTTTCCTTCACAAAAAAGGAATAATAATAATAATACAAATAACTGCTAGCCTTAACATTTTGATTAAATGCAAAAAGGAAACACTTCTTAAAAATTCTGAATTTTATCCAATTGACATTCTATTTTAATAATTTGAAAAAAATCATTTAAATTGATGAACAAAAAGTCTTGTGTACCATAAATTCTCTTTCAAATAAAATTATACATTTTGATATTGTGTTTTTGTATTTCATTCACTTTTGAATTTTAAAAAAAATCATAGATTTTTTATCAATCCAAGTACATAAGAAACTGAATATTATACCAAATTATAATCTATAACTTATCTTATTTCTCATCTTATTATGTTTTCTCTCTTTAAATTTTATCTTTTTACAGGTCTCACTCATGAAGGCTTGTTTCGTATTAGTGGCAATGCTCGTTCTGTTGAGCGTTTAAAAGTTTCCTTTGATCGCTCAGGAGATGCTCCATTGGAAACTGAAGGTGATGTTTCATCTGCAGCAGCTTTGTTGAAATTATTTCTTAGAGAATTGCCAGATCCAATCATACCTATGAATATGCATTGTCAATTTTTAGATGCAGTGAAAGGTAATGAGAGAATTTGATTTTTATTCCTTATTTTTAATTGATGGTTTCATCTAATTATTTTGTATTATCCAATTTGATTACTATATTTGCTTGGTTTTACTTTTACTTTAATTAGGTGTCTGTTTGTATTATTTCTCTAACTCATTTATATTTTTCAAAAAAAAAAAAAACAATGACACTTGATGCTTTTATGTATTTTTGTTGATAGTGTACTGATTCAAGGTACATAGCAAAAATGCACAAGGCACACAAACACACACACACACACACACATACACACACACACACACAAACAAACACACACACACACACACACACACACACACACACACACACACACACACACACACACACACACATATATATATATATAAAGTTGAAAAAAATTAATTCACCATTCTGTATATTCCTAATTGTTCTTTGTGATATAGGACTTTTTTAATGTTTAATGAATTTAGAAGTCAATGAAAAAAGGCCTAATCTCAATTTATGACATACTGATAGAATGTGGAAAATATATCATTTTCATTTACTTGATTGTTCTTTTATCTCCTTTTGTGACAAGCTTAGGAGGAAATTATTTCCTCTTACAAATAATTTTATGTATTTATGTAGTGCTTTTAACAGTAATTTCAGCTCATCCTTGCTTTTCTACACATAATTATATGTTTGTAGATCTTTTGTTTGGTATATTTTAACTTCATTTAATAACTTAATGTTGAATAATTATGTAACTTTTTTTATTATTTCAGTTAATATTTGTACAGAAGTTAAGAACTTCTTAAATGTATTTGTGTGTGTGTGTGTGTGTGTGTTCTTTGTTGTATGTTTATCAAAAGTTTGAAAATATGTTATGAAAGTGCTATTCTCATGGGGTTTATAGCTTTCCTACTGAAATTATCTTTATTTTATTTCAATAATTATGCCAGAAGAATGAGATTGGATAAGGATTGTTAAAAAAAATCTTTATTTGAAGATTATAAGTTTGAAAAAAATATGGAGGTTTTAGAAATTTTCCATCTTTTTCATAAACAAGTATCTATTAAAAGAGGGTTTGACATTTGACAAAATTGGAATGAAAAATGCTATGTTTTACAATGGGTTGTCTATGATCACTTAAAGCATTCTGACATAATCTTCTTGGTAAATGTTATTAAAAAATTGAAAAAGTTAGAAATATCAGCTCTTTCAAAATATTGCAACAAAATAAATAGTTCTCAGTTATATAAAGGAATTTACACTGTGATTTTTTAATCTCTTTATTATAAAGAAATTTTTTCGGAAAAAGAATTTGGTGAAATTGATTATAAATTTAATGTACTTACTTGTTCGAATAGCTTTAAACTTTTGATTATTAAGAAAATTTATTTTTTGGAAAAAGTTATTAATGAAAAAATTGAACAATTTAAAAGTATTTTTGCAAATATCTGATGCGAAACAATCCTTTATTTACATATTTAATAAAATTAGTTTGCCAATGGATGTCTTACGATGGATTTAATTCATCATAATAGGGGTAAAAGAAAAGACGAAGGGATGAGATGTTTACATTTAATAATAAAGTAAACTGAGGTTGTTCATAGACATGAGATATACACATTGTTAATAAGTTGTAATATTTAGAGAAAAAGATATTTCTCAATAAAATATTTACTGCTAGAGTCAAAAAAATTAAATTAAGTGGAATAAATAGAATATTTCTTCTGTTAACATTTAGTAATTCAGTTTTTTACGAAATAATTTTTTTTAATGCTAAAATTTCTTTGTTTTTTATGTTTTTAAATTTTTTGACAACATTTTGAAAGTAACAGCAGTGAATAATTAGAATTTTCTGTATTTAAAACATTTTATTTTCATTAAAAAAATTGCTGTAAATATAAAACATTTTAAAAATAATATAAATATTATTTTTTACATATATAATTTAATATTTTTTTAAAAAATATTTTAAAATGTCTATTTTTACTATTTGAATTAGCCTTATAAACAGTCAATTGCACAACTTTGAATTGAAATAAAATAATGCAGTTAGAAATGACATAACACTCAGATACATGTGAAAAATTATTGAATGAAAAATATCTTTCGGTTGGAAATTAAGGTTAAAGATTGATGAAGAATTCTAGAAATGTGCTTTATCATCCTGCAGCTCACTCTTTAGTGAGATAGAAACATCGAAAAGTGATAGTCAGGATACTGAAATGAATGTTTTAAATGTTTTCAGTGGAATCGGAATAATGAAATGGCAGTATAATATATTTCTCCCTTACATTTCTAATTGCAGTGTGATTATACAATTTAAGAGTTATGATAAAAAGTATTTAATAAAGTTTAACAAATAAAACTTCATATAAATAACATTTTAAATTGCTTTGTTTCAGTATTGATAAAAAATATTCGGTCATACCCAGTTGTATTTTATGTGTATATTTGTATAAAATAGGACACTTATTTTGTTAATACCAACTTAATTTATTTGATTTGATTTTATAGTTGTATAATACAAAAATATTTGATTAAGTTTGGTTCGAATTTTTCTCTAAAGCTGCTTAAAAAGTACTTTTAAACTGTTTATCTTTTAAAAAGTAAAATTACTCACCCCTTTAGTTATATTTTCAGAATTTTATTATTGAATTTAACAAATTAATTCAGTTTTTAATCAATTGTCCTTAGTATTGGGGGAAATTTAAGAAATAATTGGTTTTGAGATTCCAAATACTTGTCAAATTCTATTATTAAACTATAAAAAGTGAATATTATATATATATATATATATATATATATATATATATTTGGTATGTTTATAAAATACTTTTTTTGTAAATTTATTAATTTTATTGTTTTTGTTATCGTGTGAGAACAAAACAAATGTGATTTTTTTTTAATTAGGAGATTTTGGCGTCTTTATGATGAAACTTATGGGAAAAAATTCTTTTACCTGCTTTTGATGATATTGCTTTATTATTTTCATATGATTCTTGGACAGCAGATGCATTTTTAAAAGGCTGATGAAGTACTATGACATCATTTCTGTTATTTCATCTCAAAATCAGTTGAGCTTCAAAATTTTGTTTGCCAGCTAGAAAAAGTGAAAATAAAAGTTTTAAAAATTATCATTATATATATATGTACCTATGTTTATAGATTATAGAGGGATAGAGACTGACAGAGAAGTCTCGTAATTGTATCAAACTGTTTTAAATGGGTTAGGGACTTAAATCAATTAAGATAAATAATGTTCTCACATGATAATTTAAATTTACAACCTTAAGATTTCTTTATATATTTTTTTTAATTTTCATTTAAATTTTTGCATTAAACAGTTCTCTGAATGGAAATTTTCGTTTCGCTTTTTACATATTTTCCCCTGTTTTTATTATAGATAAAGACAAGACAGAAAGTATAGTTTGTTTAGCTGAACTTGTTGAAAAGCTGCCTCCAATAAACTATCATATTTTAAACTACTTATTCAACTTCCTTCGCAAAGTATCAGATATGGAAGATCAAAATAGAATGAGTGCTTCATCTCTTGGTATAGTTTTCGGGCCTAATTTATTTAGGTAATAACTATTAAGTCCTTTTTAATCAATTATTTATAAAATTGTGTAATAAAGTTTTTTTTTTAAAAAAAATAATGGTAATGGTTTTTTAAGTAAGTTGTACATAAAAGAGTTCCTCAGAATGATTTAAATATATTAATAACATTTTATTTTTAGTATTAATAGTTGTAACAACATATTTGCCAATGCTTCGCTGAATGCACTTTTAATTATAGAACTATCAAATCTTTAACAAACATGGTATGAGAACAGAATAATATTATGTACCGTAGCATGTTATGTATTATGAGGAAGATTCATGGGTGGATCAAGCATGTTGGAAGGGGGCTGCTGTGGAAGTTTTCGGGATCATTTGAGAGAATCCTATTTATGAACTTATAAACTTTATAATATATGATGTTTTAAATTCATTTCACATATTTTAACTTATAATAATTGTTTTGTGATCAATAATTTTATTTTATAATTTTTTAGTTAACAATTTGACGAGTTATAATCTTTATTAGTAGTTAATACATTGAAATCAATAGATGAATTTATAAAATTTTCATAAATAAATATTTATATTGAGTGTTTTAAAAATAACTTATTATTCATTATGTTAAATAGAATTAGAAATCAAATCAATCAAATTAGAAATTTACCAAATAGAAATGAAATAGCAAATAGGAATCAAATGTAATATACTTAAAGTAATTATTACACTGTTTTTTGCAATGATCAAATTATCCCATTAAATTTATTGAAAATCATTCAATAATCTGATATTACAGTTATTGCCTAGAAAGAAAATGAAAATTGACATTAAAGCATTTTTTTTTCTTTAGTCTAAACAATAAAGAAATTCTGTAATAGAAAATTTTACTGAAAATTTAAAAGAAGACACCAAAATTTTATTATGGCAGTGTATTTAGTAAAATATTAATAATGGTGCTAAATTTGTTATATATATTTTAAGAATTTCTAAGAACTTTGTTCAACTCAATTTTTATTCTAGCATTTAGTGACACAGCAAATATAGAGAAGTGATTTAACAAAATATTTTCCTCTTAAATATTACCCAAATGTCTAATAATGTATAAAATGAAATGTACTTTTGCTGCTTTATTCCACAGTGAAAGAAAAATTTATATTTAAGGGATTATTCAAGATACACCACATTTATGAATTTAGGCATAGAATGAATAAGACTTAAGGGACCTCTAAATCTCTTCATTCATCATATCAACAATACTGATGACATATGATCCACATTTGTAGCCTTGTTAATAAGAAAAAATTACCACTTTACTCTAAAACAAGTAATGGAATGGATAAATGAAAAGAGCCATATATAACAAAGAGTAATGATGAAATAAAAATAAGCAGAGATGAAAATGTAGCGAGAAAAGATTAACTTAATACTTAAGTTTAAGTAATAATGTTACATAAAACCATTTACATCACTCATTGACTTCCATTATTCAGTAAGGGTTTTGCTAAAATCATTGCAATTATTTTTGAGGATGTTAGCTTGTCAGATGTGCAAAAAGATCCTTAAAAAACATGTGATATTTTTTAAAAAAATTCTAAGGGTAACCTTTAGTTAATGCCTACGAATATTTAGAAAATTAAAATATTAAAACTTACTGAAATTCAAGCATTTTTTGATAATTTATTTAAAAAAGATGAGCTTTGAATTTTAATATTTTAAATTAATTTGTGAAATACTGTTTTAATTTTTCAAATCTATAATTAAATTACTTTCATTTTTCCTTTAAATCTTTATAGGAATCCTTTCCTTAAATCAATTGCTTAGAAAGTTTGCTGTCTTTGACCTTCAGTTTCAAAGTGAATTTTTTATTTTAATATCATTTCATAATAGACATCTCTACTTAATAATATACTTTTTAAGTCCTTCTTGTTTTTTGAAAAATTGTTCTAGAGTTTGTTAGTTACAACAATTTTTAAAATTGAATTAATTCATTAAGAATGTTATGCCTCTTAATAAGCTTTGTTTAATTTTATTATCATTAAAGAAATATTTTCTTGGGGTGTCTTTAAAATAATTATTAAATTGTAGCTTTAAACTTTATGCTTGAATGCCATTTTTTTTCTATTTTGCAAAATGTGTTATTTTAGTAGCAGTTTTCTGTCAGACTTCATTAAAAATAGTGAAAGCTTTTTCTTGGGGGGGGGGGGATAATCCATTATTTTATTTAATATCTGTCAAAAAATTTTGGTATGTTTTGCTTTTTTTTACTCTAAAAGTTGTCCTTTATACTCTAAAAATTGAACAAATTACTGTTACTAATCATTACATTATTTTGAAAACATGTCTTCCAAAAGATTAACCATGTTTCAGTTTGCCTGTCCTATAAAATAGCATTATAAATATTTCTGAATATGAAAGCAAACATTCTAATGAAGTATCAACTATATTTTATTTTGTATATTGTTATGATTTTGATTCTGACATTTTCATTTTAGAGGTATTGTTGTCTCAATTTTAAATATATAAATATGCCTTCCTTTATTGTTATTTTGAGTTTGAAGATTGAATGGTTTTAAGGATCTTGAGAATTACAAATTGTATATTAAATACGTTTTTGTCATTCCTAACTCTATTTTGAATTTAGAACTTTCATTTGTCTCTTGAGTATTGAACATGTAAAAACCAACAATTACATTTTCTGATTTCATCATTCATTATAAAGAAAATTTTAAAATTCAATTGGATATATTATGTACATAATTTTTAAATTATTGCTTAGTTAGGTCCATTAAATAAGAAGATAAATAAAACCTAATTTTTTATTATTGCTTATTTGACCAAAGAATTCTGCAGCTTTTTTTTTTAAAAAAAATCTATTGATCTTTTTTTTTTTTTCAGGGTAACTGAAGATTTTGTTGGCTTAAAAGAGCAGTCTCTTACTAATCAAATAGTGACATATTTTATATCTGAGCATGACAAAATTTTTCAAAAAGATGCCACCAATTTTATTTGTAATACTTGTTTTGCTTCTGATGTATCCAAAACATGTCAAGCTACTGCAATGATATCGTCTTGGCCAGAAGTGAGATATTTCTCCTCTCTATCTCTTTCTCTTTTTTTCATAAATTAAAATAATACAAATTATGATACCAAATATGTTAGAAATTTTATTTTTTCAATCCTTGATTTGTAAAAATATATATTTTCACTTACATATTTTTTTAATATCAAGGGTAGTAGAGGAAATATAAAATATGGATATTGATGATTTAAATGTTGTGTAAATTATTATTGTTCTTAGATCTCTAATACTTAAAAAAATGTTCAATCTGAAATTCCTTCTCAAATTCATATTAAGAACTCCACTCATTAAATATTTTAGAGATAATTTATTGAATAATGGGGCAATTTTGAGAATTCCTTACTTTCCATTAGCTATAGTGGAAGAGTTATGTGAAAAGTAATTATGTGCATCAAAAGTCTGACTGTATATATTGAAATCTTACAACTGTAAAAATTCAAAAAGTTCACTTCACTGAAAATCCTAGAATTAGAATATATAAATATTCAAACAAAGCAAACTGGTCTTTAAAAATTTTAGAAACCAACATCTCTTTGAAATGAACCAAAGAAAATTTATTCTAATATTTTCATTTAATATTTTCTTCACTAATTAGTTTGTTTGAAAACATGTTTCTGCATGCATGTATGAATATCACATTTATATCCTAAATTATTTGAAACAATATACGACTTGATAATTTTGGTCATTTTTCTGATTTTCTGTAAAATCAATTCACTTTTTAAGAAATATGTTTTTAATAATATAATTGTTTGATTTTAGGCTAAAAGTAGCAGTACTGCAATGTTGTCTACATGGAGTCTTGGCCCCTTATGCACACCAAATGAGCCTGCATATGAAGAATTTCTCCAATTGAGTTCACTTTCTCATTCTTTGACTCAAGATGGCTCTGGGCATTTCCCATCTTTGTGAGTTTATTCAAACAAAAGATGTTTTATTTTAAAATTATATATTGTAAATATATGTGTATTTTCCTAAAAAAATATCTATTTAACGTTCTATGATTTATATGAGTTGGTTTTCATATAAATATATATAATTCCAGACTGCTTCATTGAATAATTTTACAGTTATACTAAATTCAATGTACCACTAATTAATGGGACTAATTGTGTTAATGCTCTGAGGTGGTTTAGCAATTTATTAAATTATATGAAACAAGATGTATAGAAAATAAAGAAGTAGACTTCAAACAAAAATTTTAATAATTGCTAAAATAGATTGGGTGCACAAGCTAGTAGTCAAAAACATTAAAAAAATTAAAATTTTGAACCAAATCTATGAATGAGTTGATCATCTATTGATCTGTATGTTTGCATGCATGTAAATATTCTGACAAAAAAATTAAGAAAAGAAAAGAAAAAAAAAGAAAAACACCAATCAATTAAATAAAGAAAATTTTGTAAGAAAACTTGTTTCTAAAATTGTAGCTCTATCATAAATTTTGGATTCAGTTGGCCTACCAAAAAGTTTTTAGACAATTTTTTTAATAACTATATTGAGTCTATTATTTATTGCATTCATATCTTTGCTTAATGTCTGAAATTTTTATATCAGAAGCAAGTGATAATATTTTTATTAGGAAATGAAATAATGGAGATACGTTTTTGATTGGTTTTATAACCATTGCAGATCAAATTAAGCCACATCTTTAATTGTATCAGAACATTGATCCTCTTTTCCTTTTTTTGGATATACATAAGTTAGTAAAACAGGATTTTTGAGAAGGGTTTGAAAGAAAATTTCTCTACAGTTCATAAAGTGAGGGCTGGCATAAGAAGGGGCAAATTAATGAAAAATTTATATTCCATAAAATCAGTATTTGATCACATTACAAGGTAAACAAAAAAGTTCTTGCCGTTTGCACATTTCATTTGGAAGAAGTGAGAATAAGTATGCAAATCCGTGTATGATGTGATTGAGAAACCATCAGTTGAGAATAGGAATATCAGTTGTTATAAAGGGAGGTTCACGCTCACATTCATAAATCCGAACTCGTACAGTAATGAAGTGAAATGAATGTATCAAAGAAGCTCATTTGGGGTTGTTTACCTTATGACTTCAAAAATGGGCTTATCATTCACTGCATCAAGTTGCCGAATGCATCTAGCATTTGGGAATAGTGCTGTCAATGAACATACAGTAAGGCATTGGTTAAAAAAATTCAGGTCCTGTGATAAAGCTTGAACAGGATAACCCATTGCCTTGGATTATGAAGCCTTGCAGGTAGCCATTGAGGAGGACAGTAGTCAAATGTGTGGGGAACTTGCCAGACGATTCAATATTTCCAGTGAAACAGTTAGACTTTATCTGCACCGCTTAGGTAAGACGTGCTGGTTGAGCAATTGGGTGTCTCTCACTGTTGGAAGTCCATAAGCTACAATGAGTGGCAGTCGGTTCACTATGAGTTGCTACCAATGGGCCAAACGGTCACTTTGAACCTGTACTTGCAAGAATTGGAATGCATACAACAGGCATTGCAGGAGCCAGCACTGATTAATCGAAAGGGTGTACTGTTATTGCATGATAATGCGAAGCTGTATGTAGTATGGGTGGCCAGGAATACAATACAGCAATTTGGTTGGGAGACTTTGTGCCATCCTTCTTACCTGACCTTGCAGAATCATATTACCACCTCTTCCATTCTCTGGACAATCATTTTCATGCTAAATTTTTCACCAATGAAGCAGAAGGGTGCCAAGCTCTCACAGACTTCTTTGCGTCCCACACACCCCAAGTTTTGCCACAAAGGGATTGAACAACTGGAAACACGTTGGCAGAAGATGCTGGATACCAATGGTGATTACTTCAAGGACTAACAATAGGCTCTTTTTGGGTAATTAAAAATGGCTAGAACTATTTTATTTACCTTTATGCTATTCAAACATGATAGTTACAGCTTATTTTAAAATGCTGAAATGCAATGGATGCATCTTTAGTAAATTTTATATCAGTAAGGAATGTTATTTTGTAAAGAATAAGGAAGTATGGGAAATAAATGTTATTTGTTATACTTTCATCAAATAGGATGAAGGTCAATGATAGAATGGTAGATGAAGGAAAATGGTTAAAATGTAATTCTCAGTTAATTGCAGAAATTTTATATTATTCAAATTTGTTATATGAAATGTTACATTTTGTTTCATGCATAAAAAAAATGCTTAAATAAACTTTTAAATTCTCAATCAATTATAGTGTTATTATATGGAGGGAAAAAAATCACTCTTATATTTGAACACAAGAATAATTTTGTCTTGTATTATTTGAATGATCATTCTTAAATTGAAGGGATGGAATATTTTAAATTTAATATTAAAATTTAATTTTTAATATCAAAATATGTGCATTTTGTAGAATATTAAAAAGACAAGAAAATTCTTCCTTTCAGAAAGTCTCAAGATCACTCTTTTACAAGTAATAATGAATCAAGATTTCCTTCACAAGATGTCTCAGGTTTGTTTATCAAATTTACTTTTTAATGGTTTCATTTTTTGCAACTTTTTAAAAATTTCATTATAAAATTTAATGAAAAATTTTGATAACACTATTAAAACTACTAAATGTTGCCTAGATTGAAATTTGCCTCTTTTTTTAAAAAAATATTGTTATTATTAATTAAAAACCTTACATGTACCTCATTATATGTGAGGAAAGTTTTAATTATCTCTTTATTAAAAAATGTAAGTTCTAATGCATTTAATAATAACAGTTGACAGAATCCTGGTGCATAATCTATATAGAAACATGTTTTTTTTAAACAACTTGTTTTTAATGCAGAAAACATATAAAATATTATAGCTCACAAAATTTTTCTCTCATTTGCAGTATTTAATTTTAATAAATAATCTTTAAAATTCTTTTAAAATTAACAAAAGATGTTGCTAATGTATTAAAATATCGCATTTCAAAGCCTCACCATTTTTAGCAATACATCAAAAGGAAATTAGCACAATTGAGAATGTAGAATTTTTAATTTTAAGATAGTATAAAAATATTTCTTGTAGAATAACTTCAAAATCATTGCAAAAAAACAACTTTAGGGGGCATTGTTTAGTTTTGAAGAACCTTATGATACTGAGGTACCTTAGTGATTAGTAATTCTCCTCCTCTTATTCTCCTGCTTTCTTCTTTTTTACATTCCTCAACAGCAAGTGAAGGAATTCTCCATGGGAGCTTTCACTGCTCTATTTACTTCTTTCTTAATATGGACAATCAGAAACTCCAAGTGTATAACAACCCATTAGACAGGTGGCTCATTGTGTTCCTGGGTTTATCAGTCAAATGATAGCAAGTCACCTTAGTTGTTAGTCTGCTAGAGGTTAAACAAGGGAGTCATTTCTTAGGCTTGGCATAAAGTTTGGCATTATTGTTTCTCTAGGTGACTCTCAGCAGGTTCTGGCTAGCATTACAGTAATTGTAGAAGCTGGGAATGTCCAGAACTAAATCAAAAGTAGAATTATTTTTTTAAATTATAATGTTTGCTATATTTTAGCATTTTATCCAAATTATGATGCCGCTACATGTGCATTCAACAGATCTATGCAAATACAAATACATTTACATCTATACAAATACATTTACAGAAATATGCAAATACATTTACGTATTCAGTTTTGAATCAATAAAGGGCATTAAAATGAGATGTATGTTTTCAAATTTAACATTCATGCCATAACTGTAGGTGTTATAATTCTAAAGAGAAAGAAAATATATTTAAAAAATAATTCTTAAAAAAAATATTCAAAGAAGTTTTACTTATTTTGATAAATAGTTCATCAAAAAATTTGAAGTTTTTTTTCTTGATGAATAACGAAAGAAAATTCTCAGAATTGTTATTAAAACTGAGAAATTGTTGTTGATATGTAGTTAGCAATTCATTAGATATATAAAATAGTATCCATATGGAAATTTGAAACTTTATCTAATAAATATGCTTATATATTACTGTTCAAAAATTCTCTATCTATAAAAGAAAAATATCTTAACATTTTCTGTATTTCTTCAGAATTAGATTTCTAGAGAATATGACTATTGCTGAATGAGTAATCAAAATGTTACACAGTAATGAAAGTTTTTAAATAGCCTTTTTTATATCCTGAAGAAAAAAGGACCAGTTGTTTGAGTAGTATATTAAAGATTTTTAATAATCTTGATCAGAAAAAGAAACCACTCTTAATCTTATTAATAATATCTGACAATGATTTAGATTTAGTGTAAGAAGCTCTTTATATAT
>JAOUZG010021651.1:58575-85482 GCA_026289955.1 Argiope argentata
ATATATAAAGAGCTTCTTACACTAAATCTAAATCATTGTCAGATATTATTAATAAGATTAAGAGTGGTTTCTTTTTCTGATCAAGATTATTAAAAATCTTTAATATACTACTCAAACAACTGGTCCTTTTTTCTTCAGGATATAAAAAAGGCTGTTTAAAAACTTTCATTACTGTGAAAAATAATAGTATTTTTGAGTTTAATAAGTCAAACAAAGATAAATGTGCTGATATCAGCAGAGTTAATACAAGATTCTTTGGGACCAGGATACTAATGCTTACAGTTAAGGAAAAAGTAATTTTTGGTAAGACAGATAAGTGATTTGAAACATGAATGTGAAGATATTGTATATATTTTCATTCACAAAGTTTTAAATAATTCTCTTTTCAACTATTGTTTAGATCTTGGTGGAATAACCAAACAAGCTATTTCTCTAAGCAAATGACTTAAGAAAAAAGATGTAAATCTGCTTTAAATAATTTAAAGTTTTAAACTGATATGACTTGGAATTCAATAGAATTTGAAAAACTTGAATTATTCAAGAACTGAATTGCTAAGTTTTTATCAAAATATTTTGAAGGTCAGAAGTTTTATCTAAGTGAGGGAAATAATTCAATTGATATTGATATTATTTCATATTACAATCATAACTGAAACAGGATTTTTCAAAAATGAAAATATTGAGGTTGAAAACTTTAAAGAAAAAAAATATTCACTACAAAATATTTGGTTTTAGATAAACTGAAAACTTTTTGTGATGTCGAAAGTTTTCAAATGACAAAAAACTTAAATTAAATAATAAAAATTAAAAAAAAACTTGTTCTGAAGGTTTGATATTATTAGGAAAAATACTTCTCACACAAGAGCGATACAAAGATTCAGATTTATTTGCCTATGAAAACACATATTAAATATATGCCACACAGGCTACAAATTCAAACGAGTTAACTCTACTTAATCCACTAATTTCAAATAACAACGAAGCTATGGATGGCACATCAAAGAGAAAAGACATTCTCTCAAGCTGAGCCAACCTACATAGATTGTCTTCTGAATTCAACTATCATTCTTAATCCGCACCTTTTAAATAGCCTTCCAATAAAGTGGGCAGGGCAACTGCAGAAAGTGCTCACTCTTTCCAGACAAATGTCGAACTTCCTCGAATATTCTCTAAGAACAAATCTTTATTTCTTAGCTTCCACTGCACATTTTAATGTGTAGTAAAAACCGTTTGTGACCTTATTATGTCGCCAACACATCTATATCACCAAATTAGTAAAATATAGTGATCTTCTGCTGTGAATTCCCTTAGAAAGTTCTTTTCTCAATGACATGTGATTCCGTTACAATTAATTTTATACAATTAAACTATTTACAAATATTAATAATATTTTCACAACAATTCATAAATATTTACAATATTTACATCTAATCTACACAAAATTAATAACAATATTATGTATTACAGAGATTGCAATTTCAAATAGAAGGTAAAAGAGAGAGAATACATTGTGAATGAATTGTATAGAAATTTGAAAATTTTTGAGATAATTTCTTATTTGCAGAAGTCTGCAAGCAGATTAGTCGAAAAGACAAATAAGAATAAAGATTTTCTTTGCATAAAAGAATAAAATAATTCTAGGAATTGAGATTTTAAAAGAGCAGTTTTGGATGAAAGTTTAAAATATTTGCATAATTAAAGGTATGTTTATTGTAAATGTCTATTTTTCTCCCTATTGAATTCCCTGAAGCACCAACCTTGAATGCATGTGCGCAAAATCTCCATTGAGAGTAGGAGAAAGTTCCTACTCTCAGTACTCAGTCCTACAACTACTTAAGAACTACATTGAGAGTAGGAGAAAGTTCCTACTCTCAGTGTAGTTCTTAAATTATTCTTGTAAACTTAAACATTTAATCATTTTGTAAAAAGGAAATTACTAACATCTAGAACAAATAGAAGAATTGTGTAATAAGTTTTTCCTTTAATATTTTCCATGCATTCTATTTTTTTAAGCTCATTTTAAAAATTTATTTACTTTACAGATGGTTCTTTCCAAGTCTCCGAAGATTTTCCTTTTGAAAATCATGTTCCCTTAACTTCAGCAAGAAGCCCAAAGGTATTAATGAATTTTATTTGTAATGTTTTTCTTTATACCTTTAAAAGATTAAAAATATCCTTGTGGATTGATTTTACTTTTATATAAATTTTTTTTGCAAAAATATATTCATTATTGTTTTGTGCAATTTCTGTTCAAGTCATAGTGCTTTTGAAATCTTACTCTCATGCAATTCATTTTACATCTATAGCAGATTTCAATTTCTGGGCTCTGCAACATATTCATTTAATTTTCTGCTTTGCAACATTTAGTGTACCAAATCTGATAGTCTTCCTCTCTGTGCCCTTTGAACCCTTTTATAATCCAAGATTCATAATTTTTTCATAACAGTTTTTAGGAAAATGATAAATAATGATAGGTCGGCACTTTTACATAAAGATTATTCATTGCACTATCATTTCAAGCTTCTCTTATTTCTCTATTGAAAGGACCCAATCATATGTTTCAACTTATTCACAAGTAATCATCAAGAACAAGCATAATGCAGTTCCACAAAAATGTAGATGTTCACATATTTGGAATCAAATTTTCTTTTCTTTTTCATTCTTCATATTTATGAATTTCTTTTTGTGTAACATCTCCAGAAAAGGTTTAATATCTCAAATGCTTTTTATACTAATTTGTTTAATTTTTCAATTATATCCATACTTATTTTACTGTTCAGTGTTTGTGGTTAAAAGTTTTGAGTAAAAATACAATAATAATAATTATTATTATAATAGTTAATAGTGGAAAGAAAATAGATTGACAAATAAAAATAATTATTGCTGAGTTGTAAACATTACAGTACTGAATCATATCCATGATTTCATATTAATATTAGGAAATCATTAGCTTGGAGAGAATATCAATTAAAAATAAGACAGGTCCTGTGGGAGATGGTTGTAAATAAATAAAGAACAGTTATTGGATATGATCATGAAGTTTAAGGTCAAGATACGTCAATTGAAATATACTTGATGTGAATGAGATGGCATGAAATTAATTATCAACACATGCTTATACAAAATAATTTAGAAACACCTGTAGCCTTTAAAATAGCCTTAGTACTGCTGTAACTTGAATTGCTGCTATTTGATTATTCTCCTAGAAATTTGTATTGTTTACTTCATATTTGAGATAATTCTATTTCTTTAACCTTCTAAAGATTATTTAATTTACCTTTACATTTTATGTGGAATTAATTTGTTCCTCATCTACTGTGGAAAGCTAAATTATTAAATTTAAATAAGTATTATAATGAAATATATTAACTTAAAAGTTCTATGAGTGTTGAAAGAAGTACTTGATAATATCAGTTTGTTTTATCAAGATTTTACCTTAACTCTTATTCTTAACATGTATTTTAGGAAAGGAAATGCTCCCTGGGAAAGGAATTTTACATTATGGAAGAAGAATCATTACTATCATACTCATCATTATCAGACAAAGTATCATCAATTTCAATTCACTCTCTATTGACTGAACCTGTATCTAACTCTTCAAATCAATCATCTTTATCTGAAGTTACCCCTGTTACTTCAAATTATTCAACATTAGCTGAAAAGGTAATTCATTGTATCAATATTTCCAATAATTCATCCTAGACCTATAAAAAATGTAAATTAAATTTTTTTTCATTTTTGTCATTAACTATAATATTTTTCTTTTGTTATATATTAGAGTATTTATTTAAATCTGAATCTCATGAAAATTTAGAGTAGTTGTAATTTTTAATTTAATCCTGCAACTGCATCTTTGCTGTATTATAATTAAGATATTATATTCCTATAAAATTTTTGTACATTGTTTTACACTGATGGAAGTTTAATTTTAAATGTAGTGGTCTGTAAATTCTACCTTTCTACCTTAATAAACTTTCATTGAAGGGGGGGGAAGCAGAAATGATAAAAACTTCTGTTGCATTCCACTATTGTTTAATAAATTTTGATTTTTTTTTAATCATTAGTATTCAAAATTGTTTTGACTGATTCTTCATGATGTGATTTTGACTGAGTGAGATACTGCCTGAGATATTTTAATAATATAAATGCTATTCAGATTTAATTTATCTATCTTATCTTAAAATATACAAACAATGCTCTGCACTTTATTCCATAACTAATTCCTGTACAATTAAGGTACAAATACCTATCACTCGCTTAAACCTAGTTTGTGAAATATATTCTCTAAAATTAACGAATATTTAATTATTTGTGTACATATATAAGTGTCTACATTCTTATATTTTTTCTTAATAATTCAATGTTTTCAAATACAATAACTGATTTCAGTTACATATCTGAATTTTCCAGATTAAAATAACTTACAGCATTTTTTAATTTTGTGAAAAAAAATTGAAGCATTATAAACAACAGAAATTCTCTAATCCTTATGCTAAGAGATTTCCTTTTTTGCAATATATTTCAAGATATCAGAAATTTTTGATAATAAATTTTAATTTATATTAAAACACTCAGTAAGCAACTCTAAAGTTACTATGCATTTTAAGAAACTATAAAAGTGTATTTTATATTAATTGATTTTTAAATTCTTTAAAAAATTTTGAACAGAATCTCATATAAGTTTTGAAACCAATTAAAGAAGCATTAATGTTCTAAGTTTATCAATATCTGCCAAATAGTTTTTAATATATTATACTTCACTTCAGGGTTCATTTAGATTGAGAGCTGGTAAAACAATCTCAAAAATTGCTAGACGTTTGTTCATAGAAATCTCTAAAAATAATGCTGAAAATTAAAGTAGTTATAAGTCACCATTTGCAGCCCCAATTCAACTAATACAACAGGAAACAGCTTCTAAACACAGAAATCTCTAATAACTCAGATAGATAACAATTTCTGTACCCTAGACCAGTAGTTCCCACAGTTGGCTGGACTCCGACCCATCTAACAAAAACTTAAACACTTATGACTCACCTATTGGCTACTTTAGTGAAAAGAGGGCACAAAACTGGTAATGCTCAGTCGTGACGATTACTTAACTACTTAAGTTGTATGCGGAACTACTTAAATTGTACAGTAGTTCCAAAAACAGACTCTATGCTGTGCAGTATTTACTAACTACTCTTCGTTATAATTCAACTTCTGCCCACTCAGCCATTTTGTCAATTGGTCGTGCAACAGTGTTATTGGATAGTGGTATGTGCTCGATTTTCATTATTTCCTTTTCGCCAAACATGGCTCTAACAGCATCTTTAATCGATGATAAGACTAAGTCTTCACCATTGATTCCTCACTTTGGAAATCCTCAAGCTAATGAGGTACGAGGTATATACAGCATTTACATTATTATTAATGAAATATGAAACAATATTTTTTAAAGATTTCATATACAATAATTTTCTTTTAAAAAAGTGTACTGGCTTGTTTTTAAAATGCTTAGTCTCTACATGACCTGTTAACTTCCTTGGACGCAAACTTTCATTCACTAATATTTTGTACGCATTGAGGATGCAAATCTAACGATTCCAAGTGAATCCTAATTTCAAATATTCAGTCATATTTTCGTACAACTTTCTGGTGCTTCGTTTCATGTGAACTCGTTGAGGAAGCTTGGAAGTCAGATTTACCACCACTTTTGTCATGTAACAAAACATCTACTGTCTTTACTTTATTCACAATTAACTGGTGGTGATGTAGTTTTTGCTCTGTGATTCAACCACTTGTTCATGATTATCTTTAAATGCTAATAATTGTTTTTAAAGAGATTACAATGGCCTATGATAAAGAATACATCAGAGATGCGAAACGAAACCTCGCAAAAACAAAAGACGTCAGATGGATTTAATCAGAAACTACAATGAACAATAAGTACTAGCAATACGAACCAAAATTACTCCGAATTTCATATACCAAGATAAAGAAAACTCACTGATGCGTGCTGCTGAGAAAGGCTCTAATCCGTTCTACAGTTCAGGGCCCACTAAAATTTGCTTGAAACCCACTGGTGGGCCGCGACTAATAGTTTGGGAATTCCTGCCCTAGGCTAACTCTCCAGTCTTCACTGCTCTCTAGTCATCATGATCAATTGGGAAGTGGTATCTATCTTGGCATAAAAATCTAAGACTTTCGCCAAGGATCTAGAAGATTCTAGGCTATCTTGCTTAGTAGTGGTCCTAGAGCTTTGGGGATGAAATTTTCCAAAACTATCTATTTTTTGCCAAGACTTACCAAAAGGTGGCCTAGTTACCACATCTATGGAAATGCCATTTTACATAAAATACACCTAAATTAAGTGATTTTCGCCCGAGAATCTCAGATCTGTCTGAAATATTTCAATACAAATACAAATATTTACAAAGTTTGTAACAACATTTAGATAATGAACAAAGAGGTTTCAGAGCCACATGAGTTTTGCATTTTGTGTGGAACATATCTTTTTTCCAAAAAGATTCTTTGACATGAATTTTTAAAAAAATTATTTAAATAGAGTTTAAAATAAAGCATATTTCACTTTTTCATTAGATTTAGATGTTTTTCCCCCATCTTGAAATTAATGTTACTAGAACAAGTTGAGACATATAATATACTTTGCTAACATCACATTCCTAATGAAATTTCATTTGAGGTAAATGGAAGCCAATCATTGTTGATGAAATGATATCTTTAACTAATTGGAGGGAATACACAAAAGTCAAATTCTTTGTTTTGCACAAAATTTATTATAAAAATTTTAAAATATAGGAATGAATAAAACATTAATGACTAAAATATAAAAGCAACATTCTCCTGGTGCATAATTCATTATCTAAATAAATAATAATTTTTTAATGGAATCGAAGCTTGTAATTATTCTTTTCATTATCATGTCAGAACATGTTGTTTTTGGCATCAACAAAAATCCATAGGTGAAAAATAAAAATAAAAAATATCTGCTTGAGCATCTCAAAAAATCAGCTTTTAACCCTTTTATGGACAACAATTTTTAACGATGAAAAAAAAATTCCTTCTAAATCTCAATCAAGGGAGACCATAGGAAGCACACCTACTCATTTTAAAAAATTTTTTGTCAAAATTGATAAAAAATGAGGTATGTGCCAAATTGGGTACATTGGGCATTCCCGTAACAATTTGGCTTCACCAGAAGGTAGGCAACTTATCACACAATTTTTAGTTTAAAAAGAAATAATTGTTTATTAAATGTCTATTTACAATAGTTAGTCTTACTAACAAAACACAAGAATATCCTTGGTCAAATTTTACCTTTCTTAATTTATTTAAATGCACAATGTGTAAATCATTAATAACTTTATTACAGTCAAATATCAGCTGGCAGCATAAAAAGTAATATGCAAGGAGGAAAACAGATATTTTTTCAAAACGTAAACAACAATTTATCCATAATAATATGTCTGATAACATTTGATTACTTAATGAAATAAATTTGGAGAGATCAGGAGTCTTTCAGAGTCATCAGGTGACTCTGATTCCACATCTTCATCACTCGAGCTTTCACCTGCATGAGAATCATCACTATCCTCTGGTACAATGACATTTTGCACAACATCCCTCCTCCTTTTCCCATAAAAATTAACAGGATTCATTATCTGAAATGATAATAGGGTACAAATACTATATCTAACAATTCCAAATATACATTTTGTAACTTAACTAATCTTTACTCTTAATTATATAAATACGACATTATATAAATATGCCATTTAGCTAATCTTTACTCTCAATTATATAAATACGACAACATCCTGTAGTATATTTATAAAATATTAGAAATCAGTATTCAGAGGTGATTTATTGACTTACGTTGCTGTATTGCCCTAACAGCTCGGAGGGACAAATTCGTCATACATTCTTCCTTCAATTTCAAATAATCTGAAAGATTAACATGTCACAATTACATATTACATTAAGGAAAACTTTAAAGAATACAAAATAAATTTTAGAAACACATAAAACTTACCTATGAAAGCCAAAAACTTAAAGAAAAACACAGTAAAAAGACAATCTTCCACGTGGTTTGCTTAGACTTATTCTGATCGATGTAGGAGTTCCACCTTTCCCCACTTGTTGGCAAAACTTACTGCTGCCGGCAGATATGAATGTGCCAAAAACGTCACAATTGCTTATTGTGGAAGAACTCATTTAGCTGCTGAGGCAAATCTCTTCTAGTGGTATGTACCGAATTCGGCACACTTGACGTTAAAGGGTTAGTAACGCATTGCTATTGCATTTACAAAAGCTCTGATTAGAAAAATAATTTAATGACTCAAGAGAATAAAGCCTAGAAAAATGTCATTTTGAGCACATGATTATATGAAATGAAATAAATTTGAAATGGGATTTTTTAAAATAATAATTGCACGACAAAGTTTTTTGATCGTTTGCAATACTAAAATTAGTAATTCAATGAAACAATTAAAATAAAGAAAAATATAATCTAACTTGCACAAGTAAGTGGTGCTTGGTCATTCAAGAAATTATGTTCTGACATCATACATTGAATTATGTATAACATATTTAATTTTAATCTTTATTTAATATGATCTTTGGAAAAAAGTTGTTATGTATCAAAATAATTTTGAAAAATTATTTAAATTGTTTGATGAAATTTGAACTTAGAAATCAACAGTATAATATTTCTTAGTTCAATCATTAAAAAAATCACTTCATTAAAAAAAAAATTTAGCTTCTTAAATTTTTTTTTTGTTTAAAATTTTTTTGTTAATTTGAATTGTCATACTTATCAAAAAAAAATTATTGTTTTAAATATGTTTCAAATACATTTTTTATTGATTATTTATTTGCAATTAAGAGTAATATAAAAACAGGAATTTTGAATTCCTATCAAAATAGATTTATGGCTTATAATGTTATACATAAAAAAAAAAACCTATTAATTTTCTTAATGCAAAATTCCCATAACTGAAGGGAAACTTTGAATTAAAGAAAGTATTAATAAAGTTGTCTATTTTTTATATTTGCATAAATGGAAACAACCCCTAAATCTTTTTTCTTATATAGCCCAGATTATTTTGAATTAATTTATCTAAAATATTTTTATCAGAGGGTTCCCTATTATGCAGAATCAATCAAGGAAAAAAAATTAAAGATTATCATTAAAGAATTGAACTTTATGTAAAAATAAGTAGTGAATGCTATTTACATATTTTTTCAAATCATTCGACATCTTTACCTTGAATTCGTCTTCTGAAGATTAAGAAAAATAAGAAGCAGATATTTTTTTAATAACCTGTGCATTTTAATTTTATTGGATAAATATATTATTGGATTTCTGAAATCTATTTAAATGTATTCCTTTTAACTAATCCTCATAATCCTAATAACTATAAAGTATGATTACAGTCAACAGTCTTCGTGACAAATAAGGACATTTATTGACACAAATTTGAGAAAACAGCTGGTAAAAACATAGCTGTACACAATTTATAAATGGTAATACAATAAGTGCCAGTCTTCAAGTAGCTAATCATTAGTAAATATTCTCTACTAAATAATCCAATCAAAGTGATCAGAAAAAACTCAGCAGGGTGAGGAACTTTACAAAATTTTGATGATGATTCCTTCAAATGCCTGCTATGTACCCTCGTCTCCTCTCTTTAATTGTATTCAACTGCTGACTCACTGCTCTATGAATATCTATTCAGCACATGAATTGATACTATATCAAAACTTCACAATTAGATCTATGACTCGGTCCTCAATTACCAATTGTTTGGACTCCATTTGATGTTTATATTTCTGGACTTGCACAATTGATCCAACACTGACTGACTTATATGACTAACTCCTGTTATGTCCGTGTCTTTTTATTGTTTCCCTGATAGAAAAATGTTTGAAGGATGTTCCTTATTCGGATCCCATTAATCCTATCAACAAAA
Organism: Argiope argentata; assembly: GCA_026289955.1. Lineage (NCBI taxonomy): Eukaryota > Metazoa > Arthropoda > Arachnida > Araneae > Araneidae > Argiope > Argiope argentata. The sequence goes on from JAOUZG010021651.1 coordinate 68,550, forward strand.
TTCTTGGAAATTCCAGAATCTTCTATTTTGTTGCCAAATTCTACACCAAACCTGCAGTCTTCATGTTACTGAATCAAAAATATATTATTTATAGTGTATTTGTTGTCTCTAAGGAAGCATGTTGGAACATTCTAAAATTATATTAAAACATTTTTTTTTATAGCTGTCATTCAACTCTGCCAAAGAAAATTCTCATCCCATTACTAGTATTAGCGCACAAGAAAGCCGAACTAATGACATTGACAGTGCTCATTTTGGTTTAGAACAAGTCTCTGAACTAACACTTGAAAAATCAGCAGAAATGATGAAGGTATTTTTATTTTCTGATTTATTTTTTTTAAAGTTCAACTATAAAATTTCAAAATCTTAATGATTCTTTTTAAAAGAACCAATCATCTATTAGTTTCTGTTGTTGTTTTATTGGAAATAATTTTACCAATTGTATCGGCTATTCAGAATTAATATCATTATTTTTGAAATACTAAATCTAAATATTGATGAAAGAACAGCACCCTGATAATTATTTCTCCCAATTTTTATGAGATTAAGGATATGTGAATTAAAAGCTGTGTTATAGTGAATGAAGACTGTTCATTATCATTATTTGTTTGTATATTATTAATTTTCATTATATGTGTACTGGCAATGTTTAATCTGAGATTAGCTGAAGCAGTTCTAATTCTCAACACTTTATCTTTCTCAAGCACCACTTACCAAAATTATAGTGAGAAATAGATACCTGGTTTGTGGTATTTTATTTTTGAGGCTCTCCCTTCCAATAGATAGACTTATAGATTTCATCATGATTAAATATTTTAAATGTACCTTGTACTTCAGAATTCATCATCAAGGAGAGGTTGGGTAAATCTATTTAAATATACATTAAGTGGCCAATTTATTATGACCACCCACTCAATACAGTGTTGGACTATCTTTAACCCATAATACTGCTTGCTGCTTACACTGATTGAGCAATATCCTGGGAGATATTGCTGGGAAGAATTGCCCCCCTATCTGGGGAATTGTAATTTTCAGTTTCTTCAGATTGGATTTTTAAAACTGAAGATGTCTGCTCTTGTCCAATTTTTACAGTAGATTCTTTTAAACAAACCATCGGCTCCTATTGCCTATACGATATGTGATTTGCCTCTCACATTTCGTTCAAAGAACACTTACAGTTGCTCTTCATTAAGATTCCCCACTAGTTGCCATACTGTAGCTCTTCTGCTAGATTAGACAACTCAGAATCACCTTCCAGCTTGAGCATTCAGTAGTCTGTGAAAACAACATGCCTGATGTTGAGAGGTTTTGCTGATACTTGTTCCTCCACTTTCAGCAACTACAATAATCCTGCATTCATACTCGGTTAATTCACATTTTTTGCCTATATATTTGCGTGTAACACAATGTAATTGATGGCTTACTTGCCTTGCATCCTCTTTTTGTAGCTATCTTGTCCTTTAACAACAGCACTCTGAGCACACTGTGATGCAATAGTGCATTTTGCATAAAACTTTCAAGTGGTCATAAAAATTTGGGCACTCAGTGTATGAGGTATAGAGGAAAGGTAATAGAAATAATTTAAAATTTTGTTTCCTAAAGTCTGTTAACAATATGTATTCACTTCTTTCAAATGCTTTTACTTATGTTTTCTGAAGGAAAAAGAGATTCTGTATTTAATTAACTCTTTAACATCCAAGCTCTTTTCAGTGAGCACTCCTTTGAATATTCAGACTTTCTCGGGTGTCACTGGATGACATGTACTCTTCCAAGCATAGGGGCAGTTACTTCCTGGGGTGTGAAGTAATAAATAATGTGAAGTAATAAATCTGTCACAATTCTACTGAGAACAATTGATTTGCAGTTTTTTGGCAACGAATTGCATTTTCTGCTGGTCAAAGTGTTCTAATGTATTGACACATTTTAGTGTGAAATGTTTCATTCATCAACTTTATGGGGTATTTTTTTAAACACCAAACATTTGATATTTATTTTATAATATAATTTAGAAAATTGGTGTTTTTAAAATTAGATTTCAAACCATTGAAATAAAAACTGGCATTAATATCAATTTTAAAAACATCTTTAAATTTCTGTTTAATTTCCCCCGATATACTTTTAAAATACTACTAATTCAATACTAATTCAATATTTCTTTGGCAAAATTAAATAATACGCCATATATTAGAATGTAATTTCTTTTACATAATAGTCTATGACATGAATATTGTATATATAAATGCATTAGGGTATTTTCACATGGTACAGATGCCAATGCAATTCATTAAAAGATGAGATAATGTTTTAAATCTTTATTTCAATATTGATATAAAAGCATCCTTTAAATTTAAAAAAAATGTAAAAATATCAATCTTTCGAAATACTTTTAGAAAATAATGTGTTCTTTTAACATTCAACTAAGAATTCTTTTATTTATTGCTTTCAGTATTACCTTTATTTAATCTAAACTGTTACCCTCATTGAATTTTTGAAAAAATATTATTTTGAATTTTCAATCATAATACAAAGAGATTTTTTTACCTTTAATTAAATTTTTATAGAAGTTTTCATATTTTGTTTCCAAAAACTTATACATTCTTGTTTTTACTTAAATAATCAAAAAAGAGTGTGAGATAAATATGCATTCCAAAAGTATTTTTTTTTTTGCTACTAATTTTTAATAATCTTTTTAAAAAATTAGTCAAACCAAGAGACTATGTTATATTAAATAATCTCATCTATCAAAGTGATTCAATAAATGAGATAACATTTTTTAAAAACTTTATTTAATACTGACATATAAAAATTGTTCAATAAAATGCAGGAAAAAATTACTCAGTAAAATATATTTGGCAAACACATTCCTTCAGTTTCTAGAGTGAGCATTTTACTTTAGTTCCTCATAAATACTATTATTTATTTATTTTGGTATAAACTGTCATGCTAAAATTTTCAAGCTTAATATTGGATTTTAAAATGTTATTTAAGCTTTCTTTAGTATTGTTAAGACAAGATTTGAATCTATTGTTAAGACAAGATCTGACTATGAAATAAAATGAATTTTTGAATGAAAGTTCCATAATTTACACATGAGTAAATCACGTACAAATGTTTAGTAAATCACTTTTCAATCTTTGAAATAAAAGTTGGAACAAATATTGACACACGCGTGCACACGCACACACACAAATCCTTCTTTTTCATATTATTAAAATGTTATTAAAATATCCGTTTGTCAATAGTAAATAAAATGACTTATGTTACTGCTTAATTTTTTGGTGCATCAAAATAACTCTGGAAATAGATGGGATGATTTTAAAACTTCATTTTACAATGAAGTAAGAAAAATAAATGAAATTCAAGAAAAGATAAAACATCAAAACAGCTAAAACATTATTTTTTGGTCAATCATCATCTTCACTTAACAGACCACTGCAACTTCATCAATATCAGATAAAGTTATTTTAGTTTCTTCCTCAATGAATTCAAGTTTATTTTCATTCATAATGAAGAAATTATAAGCCTTTAAATAAATAAAGAATTACTGATGATTAGAAACAATTCACAGTATGTTAAATTAAGAAATTCACAGATGAAGAAAAATTTGCAGAATGTCATTTGTGTTCGTAACTCACCATTTATATAACTTATCTCACTCTAAAAAGGAGAGAAAAAAGAAACCCCCCAATTTTTTTGATATTTTAATTCTATTTGAAAGACGTTGTTTGTACTCAGCATCTAAACTTCTGAAGACCTTTTCGTGATAAATTCAGTAACTAGAAATATAAAACAATTGCCCTTCACAATAACAAGAGTTGCTACCCATTTTCTGAGAAAATTACCATGTAAATAGGTCACAAGGTCAATGCAATAGTTTATATATTTATATTTACAGTGATATTAATATTTAAAACATGCTTATGATGTTTATACGAAAATAAAAAAATTATGTGTCAGAATCCTTACATATCATTCATTGTTAACAGAGAACTTCCATAGAAAACTTCTTTATTAATAGACAAAACATCTTACCAATTTTGAGATAACAAGATGTGGAACTAGAATACTTAAAACCCTTTCAAAACAAAACTTAATTGCAAACAACCTATTTTGTGAATCCCTCCCTAACCCTACTGCCTTAAAGCACAGGGGAATCTTCTGTTCAAAAACTGCAGTCATCAGAGATAACATGAACCACCTGCAGTGCTTAACACAGCAGCCACTTTTAAAACTCATCTCCCATAAAACGAAAGCAAACGCCCTAAACCAACCAACTTAGAGGTTATGGGTAAATTCCCAAACCACCCGGCTGGCGTTGAAAGCATATCTCAATTTTAATTTGAAAAATTAATGTAATGATAAACAGAGTAGTTCGTTAATTAAATTGCCTACTAAACTAGATTAAAATTTGTTTCTAATTTAAGACAATTTTGAAAAGGCCTTTTTCATCATTATTTTCATAAAATATTACTGATGCTAATTAAGATTTCAATTTTAAAAAAGCTAAATAAAGCATGGAATGTATTAAATAAACTCTATTACTTATCAGTGACCACAATTTCCCCCCTTTGGATGTTATCTCATATCTGAAAAAATTTTCATGAGTGTACCTGATGATAATATACACCAAATTAATAATGAAAATGAATATATGATAATATCATATTTGGAATTAAATTAATAGAAATAAATGAAAATACAAAAAAATAGTTGTTGTATGTATATAGTATTGTTGCTTGATTCAAATTTACTTTATTCCTATAAATTTAGATGAATGAAGTATAATTATAAAGATATCCTTCCATTACATATCCTTCCTATTATTATCTTGATTTGTTGGATTTTATTTACTAGTAGTACTTTAAACGTGCTTTTTTTTTTTTTTTTTGCCATAACTTCATGAGAAATCATCTGAGAGACATGGAATTCAGAAATGAGATGGCTTTTCTACTTAAACGATGATGAATGTATGGTTACTCAAAAAAATGAATGCAATACATATAGTATGGAATCAAACAGAAAAAGTCTTTCTTGCTCTCGTTATGTCAATACATATAAGTATCAATTCAAGAGGAAAAACAGAGATCGAATGTTCCTTTTCAAGGGATATGCCTTTCTCTTATAGCAATTATTGCTTCACACCATCTCTTCATTTTCAGCATCAGACTGCCCAACAGTTCTTGAAGTAAGAGTGACTATTCCTCAATCAGCATCTGTTTCAGTTATTGGGTGTTACCAAGTGAATGTAATCATAACACAAGGCAACTTTCCTAAGCATTACACACATGTTCTATGGGATTTAAATCGAGAATGCTTGCTAATCCATTCAATTGATATCTTCACTTTCCAGTAGATGCTGAACATCAGCAATCCGATGTGGAACATCCGCTTGCATTCCAGTCCATGCATTGTCATCCACAAAAACGAAGGCTCATTCAATTGCACCTCAGGGCAGATGCCCATGAGGAAGGATCACCTCCTTAAAATAGCGGTCTTCGGTTACAAAACCTCTGTTGAAAATATAGAGCTCAGTCCATCGTTCTGCATAGTGCTCCCAGACAACGATTCCAGGTTCACTGTAGTGGTCTCTTTCCATGATGTTACTGGGATAAAACCATGTCTTGAACTCTCTTTAAATCATTGGTGTTGTGAATCATTTGTGGAACTGAAACAACCCTCACCCGTAAAGAGGGTTCGACTCCATTGAAGAGGTCCATTTTCTGTGCTCCCAACATCATCCTAAAAGTGCCATCAAAGGCCAACTTTCAAAGGGATGCTGAATTCAGGATGCTGGGAGAATAGGTCACCTCTATGAAGGCATCTAGCCAAGTAAACTGCGACACCCATCACCCTGTTGCTGTACATTATTGCTGAGCAGGGGCTTGCTGACTATTATCAAACTCTTTTTGCCTGCTGGACGATATATCAACCATCCACTGTAGTTTTCCTAGGATGGCCACCACAAGTCTTTCTAACAAATGTATATATGAATCTGAAGGCTTTCTAATTACGCAAAATGACACTTTTGTTGAATCTGAGCTTTTCAGCTACACTGGTCAAACTACGCCTCTCCTATAAGTTTCCGATCATTCTTAAATGAGTGAAGTTGTCTAAGTGATTTCTTCTAGTCATATTTCACGAAAGAACTCACTTGCAGTGAATGTCTCCTTTCCTTGTAGTCTTGAGCTGCGCCTGCCAACAGTATGTGTTTTGAGTACTCTCATGTTGCCTTTGATGTTTTGCTCCTGATATTTGCATACACATCACCTTTTTACTGAATTGTGTGTTCATTGTACTGATCATAATAACCTTTTTCCTGCCATTTCAAGATTACCTACTTTAAATGTACATTGTTACTTAACTTTTTCACACCATTGTAGAATAATCTCAAATAGATTTACATTCATTTTTGAGTTTTCTGGAACTTCCATAAAGTATTTAGGGGAAAAAATATTATTCATACTTATAGTCAGCATAGTCTCATCATAAGAAATTATATTCAATTGTAAAAAGATGAAAACAAACAATTTTTTTTTACATTGAATTTGCTGGGTTTTTTTTTATTTATTTTTATCTTTAAAAAATACTTTTTTTTATTTTGTCAAATGCACAAACACAACCAAATAAGTGAGATTATTGACAGTCTTGTAAATGCAGACAAGCAAAAGTCATTAGTAAATTATTTCAAATATTTTTTTCCTGTCTATTAAATGGGAAAAATAAATTTATTACTAAAAAATTTAACTCCCATCATACTTTAAAGAAAAATGGGAGCCTTTTTGCCCAAAATTAATTTTTGGTAAAGCAGCAAAACTTCTATAAATTTACAGAATTAATTTTTAATGGCATTTAGTACTTGTACATGGGTGTTAGTTAATTTGTTCTATTCTCAAGAGCTGGAGATGTTTATAATGAGACTTTTGGGGAAATATGAAACTGCTTTGCTACTAAAGTGCTTACGTTTTCCTCACCTTTATATGTTACAGTACATCTTTATATATGTTCTTACAAAGCATTATTATTAAGTTTAGCCTTTGCACTACTCATTCTGCAATGATGTAGCCTTTAAGTAATGCTTCCTTTCCGGAAACTGCCACTTTGAGGAGGGTTTTTAGGCTGCCACGTAAATAGTCAGCATTTTCTAAATTATTATTTTTTTAAATTTTATCATTACTTGAATACTTTTTTAAAAGTTGAGAAACAAAATAATTTTTTTTCTCACTTCAATAAAATTAAATATTTTCCATCACATTCCTCCCAAAACTATTTCTCAGGACATCAATGCCCCTCTTTTTATGCCATTACTTCTTTCTATAAAGTTTCTTCCTATCTAGTCTACAAAGTTTAAAAAATCTAATCTGTATTTATGTTTTTCTTTATAGAATTTTTATTAATTCTTTTATAATTTTATGCACTTTGTATTGTTCTATATTTAAAAAAAGTAAAATATAGATTTTCTAAATATATTTCTTGTTATTTATTTTCCTATTTTTATATTTTATAGCAATTACTTATTTACCATCCAATTTTATATTATTATTTGAATGTTTCTGTAACTAACAAAATTCTTTAAACAAGAGCTTTGTTTATTCATTAGGACACTCATAAAATTTATCCACGTGGGCGTCGAAGACACATTCATCGCCCTAAACATAAATCGTATGACGAACGACGTTCACAGTCAGAGTTACGCACAAATACCCATTATGAAAATGAGGATGAATTCAATGGAAATCCCAATTCTCTATATGATAAGAATGATGTGCTGCATAATTCTACTGGCAGCTTAAGTATGTTTTTTATAATATATTTTTATTTTTTAATTAATGGTTGAACCTATTTTTTTAATAAGCAATATATTTGGAAATTTAAGCTTACTTTTTTTTCATTTCTTAAATTTTTTTTATTATCATTAAAGAAAAAACAAAATGCATTTAATGAATCGAGAAACAATGAAACTTCGCTTAGCAAGCACTTACTCCCAAATCTTACTAATAGTGAAAAGCACTCTTCTGTTAACAAAATAATTTTCTTCATAGAAATACATATAAATAGAAAATGTATTCTGTTGCCCTGAAAATACTCAAAAAATTAATAATATATTATTTATAATGTATTCTTTTGTTTTTCAAGAAAGTTGTCTGAAGATATTTGACTTTAGCTATGCTTCAAAATTTGGCATAAAGGAAACACAGCATTACCATAAAGTGAATATGTAGCACTCATTGCTACTGCCTTATTAGGGTAATTCCTCTTAACATAAATCAATAATTTTTATTACTTAAGCATTTACTAGACAGTTGTTTTGAAGAAGCTGTTATTTCTTCCTCTCTTGCCCAAATCTCCTCTGTAACTGTTTGAAAGAACTCAGAATGCATTTTTAATTTTAGTTTTGTTTCCAGAGATACAATCTCTCCAATTAAGAGTCCTTAGTAGATACCAAAATATCTTTTTGTCACATTCAGCAACACTTAAGCTTCTTCCATGCATGTATAAAGGTTCTCACCGTGCAAGTACTCAATCCAGCATATGATGTTACAATATTTTCTCATTGCTTGATCAGAAAACTATAGTGTGCTAAATGAGTAATTGTTTTGTACTTTATGTGAAGTGCTCATTGAGCAAAGTTTGATTGTATTATAATTTATACAAAATTAATAGTAAAAAATGACTTTTAAAACTATTAGCTTAAGTTATTATCGCTATGGTAGTGAAAAAAGCTGATTGAATAAAATTTTGATATCTTTCAAGCTTGTGAATGTTAAAATCTGCTTTTATGATTAAAGGTTGGTTTTCATTTCTATTTAGATGAAAGTGGAGTTGATGTGAGACACAGTTGGCCTGCATTTAGGAAGTTCAAAGAGGAAGAAGATATTGCTTTATCCCCATTACCCCAACAGCTAGGAACAAATGTGTATGCTGAGTCTTACGTCTACCTAACTGAAAATCTAAAGAACTAAAAAAAAATTAAATCCTCATAATTTTATGAAATTTCTTTTTTAAAAAATTTTCCTACTTATATATATAACTAGGATACTTTAGGCCTCACATATGTCTGCTATTTTCCATGATTTTTTACATTTTTTCAAAATATCTTATTTACCATTTTTGACCTTTTAAACAAGAATCACTACACAAAACATAATTCTATCTGTTACTTTTCTTCATCAAGTATAGAAAAAATATTGCATTAAAAAACTAATATTTGGGAAAAATCAATGATTTTTGTATGTTTCCATAGTGATAAAATATTAGTTTAATTCATTTACAGATGTTTTTATTAATTCATTTGAAAGAAGTAAATATCAGTTCTTTGGAATTAGTCATTCCTTCATTTATTAATTTACTCTAAAAAAGAAATAACTAAGTTTAATTAGCCTTGAGTGTTTCAAAATAATAATTTTCTCTCTCACTTTAATGTTTTAACAAATTGTAATTGAAATTCATATTTTTGAAAATGAGATATTTTTCTCTTAATAATGCTCAGATTTCTATATTGTTTTAATTGAATGTTAATCTATATTGTTGATGATCATGTGAATGTAAATAATTTTCTTTTGAATATTTGTCAAAATATTTCTAAATTGCATTTCTGTGATGCATAATTTACTATTACAATAACAAAACAAATGTTACAACTAAAAATATAATTTTTAAAGAAATTATTTAAAAATTATAATTTAATTATTTTTAAAAGTTTATAATAAACAGTAAATATATATTAATTGATTCAATACTAATTTGATCCAGCAACTGAACTTATTGCACAAAACCTTCTTTTGTCAATCTTTTCCTCCCCCCCCCCACTAGATTTTTTTTTATTTCTGAAAAATAAAATGTATTTTACCTTTTCTTCAGAAAAAAAATTATTGTATTAATGTTTTTGCTTCATAAAAGAGTTATTTCATTGTGTTTTACATTGTTAGTGTGCAGAGAGGGATTCAGTTATCAACAATCAAAATTTTTTTAGGAAAGCTCTTCTAGTATCTTATTATTTGTAATTTTCGTTTATTGATATCGTTTATTAATTTCTTTGAAATATCTGTTATTTTTGTGCTTCTGTAAATTTTAGAAAAAAATATGTATATATTCCCCTATTTCTGCCCAATGTACTGCAGTTTTTAATTTTTTTAAACGTAATATTTATATATTTGTAAATTTTTGAAAAATTAAACCTAAGCTCTTTTAAAATTTAAAATGCTTTTATTTTTTAATTTCCTTATATTTTGGATTAAAGAATTAAATCCTTTGATTGTATTTTCTATGCACAAAATGTAAATCTATCTATAATTATACTATGTACCAAATGGTTTAATTTATTGAATAATCTAATCTAATTTCTTTTGAAAGACCACTTGATAAAACTGAATTTATTTCAAATTAAATTTTATTTCTCTTACAATTACAAGTCTTTTCAAAGAATTTAGTTATAGGATTATTTTGTTTGTAACTTTCTTAAAATTAATCAATATTTTAATGTTTTTATAGATGTGAAGCATCAGTTTCTCCAAGTGCTTTTCGCAGCTATTTATCTTATAGAAAGTAATTATATAATATAGTATTTTTTTCTTTAAATAAGGTTGATTATTACTGAATTCCAGTTGATTAGAATTAAAATAATAATGACCAAATATAACAACATTTAACAGTTTAAAAGCAAATAAATATTTTTATTTCTATATTCTCTGAAGATTTTTGAAATTTGTTTAAATAGAAACATTTTTTTATTTATATCAAATGACTAAAAACAATTAATCTTTAGAGCTTAAAAAATTATATCTTACAATTATAAATATTTCAAATGTTTTATAATACAATTAGACATAGATATACAACAAGAAAGTATCTCCAAAATACTCATTTAGAAATACAATTGTTATATTGCAGAAAAAGCGATGAGGGTATATTTTTCCAAAACAAATTATAACATTTTTATTAATCTATTTGATTTTACTGTTTGTGATAAATTTTATGCAGTTTCCAACAGAGTCCTAAATTAACGGTAGTTGGTTTCAATTATCATAATTATATCCTTTTTGAACACCCATTTATGTCTGATTATCTAGCATCTGAATCTTCTTAAAATGGCAATATTTGTATGCCAGAAGAAAGATTTTCTGTGTTTCAGCCAGTTTCAAAATTTTCTTTAGTTAGTATTTTATTGCATTATCACTTTTTTTTCCCCCCTCCTTCAGCCTTCATTTAGATCCAAGCCTTCCGCCTTCACCTCCTGTAGAGCAAGAAGATATAATAATTGGGTGAGGAATTTTTGACTTTTAAAAATACTATCATGTATATGCATGCTTATTATTGCTAACTTTCTGTAAATATTTAGTGTAATTTTTTTTACTTTTAGTACTAATTCATGCACAAAATACACTAAGAAAGGGCAAATGCCAAAATAGGATGCCATTACTGAAGGATGAAAAAGCTATGGAATAAGTTAGATAAAACTGAGCATTACTTTTTGTAACATTAAAATAAGACTTATTATAAGGATATTACTTTTCTCAGAGTTAAAATTTCTCAATTTTTAGATAGCTTGAATAATTCTTAAATTCAAATTAACTCTTTAAGTTCCTAACTAACATTGCTTCTGATTTAGAACTAGCAATCTATGAACATATGAAAATATTTCTTTATTCAAATTTAATATAAATAAGCTCAAAACCATTTCCATTCACAGAACATTTTTCCATTTAGGAAAAATAGTCTGTTTTAAAGGCTTAATAGATTTATTAGAACTGCTATAAACTAAATTGGATGATGTGAAATGAAAATAAATCTCATTAATAATAAAGGATCTAGTATAAAAATTTCCAGGGGAAAAAACTTTTCTATGATGCAAAAAGTGTGGATAGAGTAACAAACTATTAATTGAACATTTTTGCCACTTTTTGTGATTATATTAAATTTACTCAGAATAACAATGGAAGCAATCTTGACTTTTTTAAAAAACTAATTCAATTTTTTAAAAAAACTAGCATCCAATAACTATTCAATTACTGCATAGTATTTGATATTGAATAATAAGTAAATAATTACTCTACAATCATTTAGCCTTATTAAACTTTAAAAAAGATATAAATTTTGTCAAAATTCTAAATATTTTCATTTATTGCAGTTTAGTTGTGAATTTAAAGTATATTCTTAATGTATTATATTAACTTGGTGCCTTCATTTAATTTGAAAATTACATTTTAAAATTCTTTTTAAATAATTTGGATTAATGTCTTATAAAAGTAAAGACATTCTGGCATCTAATGTGCATTTATGAATTATGTTTTTAAAAATAATTCGATTTAAAACAAATTTCAGAGTATTTAAAGTATGTTTTTTTTTTTAATGAAGCTTGTTATAGACTTTTTAGAAAAGTTGCCCTATTTGGATTTAATTTCATCAGCTGCTGATTCTAATTTTTTTTTAAAATGTTAATTATTTTGAAAAATATGCTTTTAAAATGGATTTCTACATTCTTAGATTTCAGGTATAAGAATTTTTTAAATTAAAATTGGATTTATCATTGTGATTTATTTAAAAACGAATATTCTTAATTTTAGCTTTGCTACAAACATTTCTCTATATTTAAATTTCACTTTTTAAAAATGTATCATTGGTTGTAAGTTATGTAATTAATTTATTTGTATTGAATAAAGGAATAACATAGATTAATAGAAATAGATTTTGTTAAAGTTTCAAAAGTAGAGTAATTGCCATTTGCTAAGGAAAGGTATAGTTACAAATATCTAACTTAAAAAAATTTGAAACTATTTTGAATAATTTATGCAAATTTAATAAATATAATATGAAAATCTAATCCTTAAATAAAAGTTACCTTATTCTTAAGATCATAAAGAGAATTAAGATCATAATACCTCCATAAGTTTTAAATCATTTCTATCTTTTCCTTACTTAAGAATAAAGTAAAATTCATCTTTTTTAAGAGTTATTTAAAGGCTTGAGGAAAAAGGGGGAATGAATCCCATTTAAATTTTAAAAATAAAACTATTGTTGCCCAAGTCATAACTAAAAATATTTTTAAAAATTGAATAAAATTAAGGAAAAATTTTGGTACTAATTATATAGTTGAATGTTTGAATGCTACAAATTTAGCTTTAAGGCGATATAGTTGTAATTATCATTGTTTGCAATAATATTTTCAGAAATTATCATTGAAACTTTTCAAATATCAAAAAATTTGAAATTATTGTTATATTATATTTGTACCAAATTCAGTAACATTAATTCTAACGATCTGACCTGATGACCATTTAACAGGCAAACCAGAGACACATTTTCCAGTATTAATAAATATAACTGCATAATGAACATTAAATATAGATTACTTTACCATCTAAAAAGCATCATAATAATTTACTATAAAACATTTTTTTCTCTTTAATTTTAAAATCATTTTGCCAGTGTTGTTGTATTTAGGGTTGTGTGTATTTTGTTGTAACTCCAAAGTTTGTTGTGATTGCAAAGTTTTAGAAAAGTAATTTTATTTACAGCTTAATTAAATAAATTAATCATTTAGTTTTTACTATGTGCTTCACCAAGTCAGTGCACAAGTGCATTCTAAAGAGAAAGAGATAATACCTTTTTTTAGAAGCTTTGCAAGTTAATATTCAGACAATGTGTGACACAGCAATTATATTACAGACAGCCTCAAAGCAGCCTGTAGTTTACAGATATCTGATATGATTTATGATAGATATATACTATATATAATAGGTATAAATGAATTATGATAGGCATTCATTGCAAAGTATCCCCCCAGTGATGAAGTGAACGAAAATTACTTGGAAGTGAATACTATTATAAGAATTATTATAGTACAAGGTTTTTAAAAAATTGCCGTTTTTAATGACCCAAAAGAACATGGCATACAAACAGTCTATTGTTAGTCTTCGGGAAGCATATTGTTTGTCCTCGGAAAAGAACATGACAGCCGTAGCCTATTGTTAGTCCTCGGTCCATCGGCACCCAGTACCTTCTGCCAACGTGTCACCAGTTGTTCAATGTCCCTGCCGTAAAACTCTAGGGTGTGGAAGAAGTCCGTGAGAGCTTGGTGCACGTCTGCTTCATTGGTGGAGGATTTATCATGAAGACGATTGTCCAGGGAATGGAAGAGGTGGTAATCCGATGGTGCAAGTTCAGCTGAATAAGAATGACACAAAGTCTCCTAACCAAGTCGCTGTATCGTATTCCTGGCCACCCGCGTGACATGCGGCCTCGCGTTATCATGCGATAACAGTACGCCCTTTTTGATTAACCAGTGCTGGCTCCTGAGGAAATTCTTGTTGTACACATTCCAATTCTTGCGAGTATAGGTCCGAAGTGACCGTTTGGCCTGTTGGTAGCAACTCATAGTGAATCGGCTGCCACTCATTGCCGCTTATGGACTTCCAACAGTGTGTGAGGAACCCACTTGCTCAGCCTGTACATCTTACCTAAGCGGTGCAGATAAAGTCTGTTTCACTGGAAGTATTGAATTTGTCTTGCAAGTTCACCACACATTTGACTACTGTCCTTCTCAATGGCCCCCTGCAGGGCTTCATAATCTAAGGCCTGGGGCCATCCTGTTCGAGCTTTATCATAGGACCTGATTTTTTAAAACCAATGTCTTGCCTACGTTCATTGACAGCACTAATTTTCTATAAGAATCATGCATGCCCAAAAATCTACATAATTGAGTTAAAGTTTGTGGCCTGGAAACTTCTGAATAGTTTCAATATGATCGAGTACTGTTTCTAAACCATTTTTTGAAATTTGATATCCTAAAAATTCTAAACTAGGTGCACCAAATTTGCATTTTTAATGATTAATTGTCCATCCATTATTATGCAATTTAGTAAAAAGAGCTCTGAGATTGGGCATATTCTCCTGATGAGTGTTTGAAGCAATTAAAATATCATCTATAAATGCATATACATCCTCCAAATCCCTAGTTTCTTCATCTATAAGCCTTTGAAAAGTGGCTTTCACTTCCCTTCATAGACCTTTCAAAGTGGCTTCATTGACCAAATGGCATTCTTGTGCCTTCAAAATGATTGAAAGGAGTAATTATTGCAGTTGTTTGAATATCCTCGGGAGCTATAGGAATTTGGTGAAGTGCTTTTACAAGATCGATATGTGAATTTTTTTTTAAACCATATAATTCACAAGTAAAATCAACTATACATGGGATTGGATATTTATCTTTGGCCGCTTGGAAATTTAAGGAGCGATAATCACCAACTAGACACCAATCTAATTAATCCTTTTTCGGAACCATAGATAATGGAGATAACTGCTTGACGGCGTATGTGACCTAAATTTAGCATATGTTGGAATTCCATTTTGGCAGTTTTGAGTTTTATCAGGTGCCAGACGTCAAGCTTAGGTAAATATAGATACACCAAATGTTTGAATATGATGCATTACATTGTGTCAAACATTTTTATCCATACAAGGTGATTTAGTTAAGTTAGGAAACTCATTTGCTTAGTATACTGATCATTGCCATATATAGTTTTTACAAATACTGTGTTAGCATCTTTAAATACAGCCTTAAATCTTAATTTAGTATCGTTATTATACAAACAATTTTCTTAGATCAGCTTTTAAGTTGAAATGATAAAAAAAAGTCAGCACCGTTTTGCTAGCTTTGATCTGGAAATGATGGATTATTTATAAAAAAATGAAATCAATATTCATTCCAGTAGTCTCATCTAGAGCCAAATAAGTTTACTAGGACCTTTGACACCGATATTCTTGCATTTCGATATGTCAGTCATTAAATACTTTTGTGCATTTTAGCCATATTTTGCCTTTCTAGCTTTTATATTTTGTAAAAACCCCTCTTTCTATGGGATTTCTTTAGTGTGAGCGGTAGGGACAATGGTCTCTCCAAAATTAAAACATAAAATACGAAAAGTGACACCAACATTCTTGCTGAGCATCATTCTCCTCTTCGGTTTCAGACCGATCTCTCGTCACCCTCACTCTTCCCCCGCTCCGCTATGTAAGCGGGGTTGCCATAAGTGGTGGGCAGGATTTCTAAAAGTGACATGTCTTACATATATATTACTTGGTTTTCATAAATAATTTAATTAATTTTTTGAATAATTAAAATACATTGATCAGATAGTTGACTGCATCAGTTTAAAAATGTTTTATATATGCATAATTACTTAGACAATTTAGATTTCCGAATCCACCATAATTTTTTTTTGAGGGTTTAAAATGGAGGATTTCAAGATTGTAATAACTAAAAATTAAAATAGGGAGACGTTTGCCATTTTCCCGAGCAACATTTTGTGTAAGTGTTCCCCTGGATAAAGGTGAATCTTCATGCTGTACATCTCCCTGAATCAGTTTATTATTATTAATAATAATTTTTTTGTTGTTGTTACTAATGGTACTTGCCATGGACTAGCTCACTGATGCAGTCAGCGATTTTTAAACCTAGGGTGCGTCTCTTGTTTTAAGTAGCGCCAACTAGCGCCAAGAGTATGTCTTAGCTACACAATTATCACATTCACTTGCACATCCCCTTTTTAGAAGGGGGTTTACATTCATGTACCTCACAAAAACACAACCATGCCATGATCGGGACTCGAACACGGGATACCCAGATCACAAGGAAGACACGCTATCTCTATGCGAGCACACTGACATAATTTTTTTTAACGAGGGGACCGAAATTCACTTTTATTGCATTATGAAATACAAATGTATCATAATATGTATGTATTTGGGGAAAAAAATAAAACTCAAGAGAAAACACTTCAACTGTTTTTGATTTGCAATATTTGTCAACCTAAATTTTCACTACAAAATTATATATCCCTTTCATATCTATCAAAGAACTTATTTCTTATTCAATAAAAGATCATTTTTTCCTCTTCATCATTTAATATCTATAGAAATAACAACATGAGTTATATAT